>ML825499.1:0-44155 GCA_009831015.1 Picea engelmannii | reverse complement strand
AAAAACATAGAAGTTGTCAAATAGGGAACTGAAAATCCTCCAAGTCAAGTGTTCCTAATACCATAAGGCAGAGAGATACCTATGAAGGGTTGAAGGCCGAGGTCCGATTGTTCTATGCATCCCCCCTTGAGGAACCCACCTCTTGGACGGGATCCAGCCCGTGACCCATTTCTTAGGCCGAAAATCTAAACGCCGCACTTTAACCGAGGTACCTAGTGACCAACTTTAAGACATCTACCCAGGTGGCAATTGTGGGTTGCAATTGCACCTTGATTGGATTTTGTGTGGCTATTGGGAAATATCGCCATCTCTTTCGGGATATGCCCCCTTTACCCCTCATTATAACCAATTATTTCATCCTTCACTAGTTTCTCTTCTAGTGACTTCAGACCCCATTGTTGAGTACTATTGGAAGGTCCAGTGCTATTTGAGAGGAAGGATGTTACGTCTTCTAGGACATGAGTATTTGCTTTATTTTGATTCCCCACGCAGACAAAACCCACTTACCCATATATATGCTTCTTTTTCAAAAAACATTTTATGTATGATGCACATCTGATTACAGTTTGATTTGGATATATATATTGTGTAAACATTCAACGCAAAGGCTCTTGTTTCTATATTACTCTCACCACTTTTTGCACACATTCACACAGCTAGTCTGACATCATAGGGGAACCACAGAACCCTCGTCATTCACGACGCTTGCTAAACCTCCCTCCTATCTTAGGGGGAGTGTGTGGTCGTGCCCACTCATCGGCACCTCCTTCACACACTCCTGTGAGTGCTACTATTTTAGGATCAGCTTTGCTTGGTTCTACATTTCTTGGGTCAACTTCCCGAGGTCATTCGTCCACTCGCTCTCCTTTACATGGAAGCAGGGGACCCACTTCCTCTAAAGGAGGAAGCACCAACCCACCTAGCCCCCCTCAAGGGTCAGGTTCACAACACACCATGTTCAGAGCTAATCCTACCCCCCCACTGCAGATGCCATATTTGGCCTCTCTCAACATTCTGGATCTCAGCAAACTCACCAATGATCCTATATTGCATGATCCCACATGGCCTGCAATGACAACCAAACTACCTTCGGACATACCAAAGTTTGAAGGAAAGGCATGTGATGACCCTGCCAACCATGTCATGACCTTCCACCTATGGTGCTCCTCCAATAGCATTATGGATGATTCAATCAGATTATGATTATTTCAATGCACACTCACTGGCCCATCGGCTAAATGGTATGTCGAAGAAAAATCAGGGTCCCACACAACTTTTGAGTCATTGGCCAAAGCATTCTTGACCTTCTTCCAATTACCCATTCGCCATGACAATGGTCTAGAAATACTTTCTAATTTCAAAAAAACCTCAGCCACACACATCCCTGACCACATTCACGAGTGGCATAGGCGACATAGTTTGTGCAAAGCAGAAACCACCAAGCAACAGTGTCTCGACTGGTTTCTTAGATCACTTGTCTCTCTCCTCGGTAAGGATGTAGCTTCCACCTTCCCTCAATCGGAAGAGGAAGCCATCAGTAAGGCCCAATAGTATGATCTCATTTATGCACAGTCAAGGTACTTATACATTGTACTTCCTGATATTCCAAAACCTGTGCCATTTGGCCAAGACAAACCTGGGATGTCTCACTCAGCAGACGGACTGATTGGTGCCACCACTCACCACGGTCCACAACCCCAACCACCACCGATGTATGGAACACCTCAATACCCACCGGCATATGAGGGCACTTCTTATTACCCCCCACCCCCTTATCAACAACCATACCCTGTTTCTATACCTCCACCCATCAGTGGACCACCGCCGACACCCCCCATACATCCACCTATTCAAACAAACTCTAGTACCCCCTCTACCTCAGCTTATAGTACTAGCAAAATCAATACACATTCCTATGTACCTTATGGATCGATACCACCACAGAACCCGTACTTCCCATTTCCTGGTCCTCCACAACCCATGCCTACCCCACATCCTCATGCAGGGGTGAATTTTGTTCAACCCTCTGTTGTTCAAAAATACCAAAGTTTTGACAGTTGAATACAGCCAATCCAACTCATCCATCGAACAATTCCAAGAAGAAAGGACGGAACATGAATAACAACAACCCAGGACAAGGGGGGAATCAACCCCCACAACACCAACCCACTGGGGGCAACCAGAACCAAGGGAACCAAAACCCCCAAGGGGGCAATAATAATAAACACCAAGGGCAAAATAACAACAATGTTAAAACCATCTTCCCTTGTTCCCTTTGTGGTGAGTTTAGCCATTACACTCATCATTGCCCCCAGATCGCATATTTCAAATGGTTGAAAGACTCTGGTAGTCTTCCCCATTCTCCCGCACCGCCTGCCCCTCAGCAGGCACCACAACAATACGTGCAACAACCCCCTCCCACCGTGCTGCAAAATCCTATTCCACATCAAGGTGTGATAAACACCCAACAGGACACACAGCATCCCCCACCTCAGGTGGGACAATACTTCAACCCCAACAATCCAGTAGATCGTACAATTATCTTCACAAGTGACGAAGAAATCCTTCTGCAAACACGTAACCGTCAGTATCACACACCCGCTGAGTCTCCTCCCATACCTCCAGAGACAAACCCTACACCGACAGGACCCCCGTTGGTGATCCCTCACCCTTCCGCCGAACCACCACTTCGCATCCCTCGCATCCCATTGCGTAGGAATGTCCACAACCCACAGGCTAGGGCAGCTCATAACTATAGTTTGGTAGACGACTTAGCGCAATCCCCGGCTGCCATGTCAGTATTGGAGGTCCTCCAGACTTGTTCTACTCAACAGAAATCATTACTTTCCGTATTGGGGGCAGTCGACCCTGCAGATACCCGACTCATCACCTTTGATCTTGACAGCGGAGAACCTTGTCTTCCCAGCTTGATCGCTTTTCAAATACCAGTGAAAATACAGAACATCACAGTTCATCGGTGTATCATCGATGAAGGTGCATCTACATGCATTATGTCCAAAATAGTATGGCAGAATCTTGGTTCCCCCGAACTCATTCCCTCTGCCATCACATTATGCTCTTATGAAGGATGACCATCATCTCCTGAAGGGCTCTTCCAAAATGTCCCCGTTGAACTTGGGGGAAAGACTATTCTCATTGCTATCAAAGTTATCGATGCCCCTCTCGATTATAATATATTTTTCGGTCATAGTTACATGTACGCTATGAAGGCAGTGGCATCTTCCGTCTTTCGGACAATGATGTTCCCTCACAATGGGAAGATTGTTACTATTGACCAAGTCTCACATTATGAGCCTAACCCATCTGCCAACATCGATAACATTCTTCCTCTCATCCACACAAGCCATGACGCATATCCACTCGTCGAGATGGGTCCTGGGATTTTTAAAGATCCATCCTTGTTAGGAACATACCATGGAGCACCACCACTCCTGCATCCTTCCAATCAAGTGTGCATAATATCGTCTAACGGAACTCACACAGAGGATACCCTTCTCCTACAGAGGCTTCTGTCATATCTAACGTCCTACTCGTCACAGAAACCCCTCCTCCAGAACCTCCTGGACACTCGTCGACCTCGCCAGTCCATGATTCCACCTCTCCCCAAGGACATGTTCTAGTTTGGGAGACAGTTCCCAAGCCATCACTCAAATTCCCTTCTTTTACACTCCACCAGGTATCGAATCTTTTCAGGTAGCTGCCATGCTCACACTACCTAATATGGTGATAGAAATCCCAGTTTGGTGTTTACACCCACTAGAGATGGTCCCTCGACCATCCCTTCCCCCCCAGAAAGAAGGAATCCCCATGACGATTCCCATTCTTAATCCAACCACACCCCCACTCACTAACCCTCTTGCCACAGCTGGGGGAAGGAGAAAGAAGAAGGAGCCCACAGCTCCACTTCCTCTACACATCCCACCACCATGCGCACTATGTGAGAAAGAGGGCCATTAAACCAACAACTGTCCGTCACTACCAGAATTACAGAATTTAATCCCACTCAATCAAACTCCCCCAACACCCACCACTACAGCTAATCCTGCCACTACCACCCTCCATTCCAGTAGTAAAGGGTTGAGGACCAAATACGCTAGTGCTGTATGTTCAGAATATGGCCATTATACCCACCATTTCCCAGCACTTCCACGCTTCCGGCAGACATTAGCCGCAATGTGCCAGAACTTCCAAAGCAACCTCAGTCTTGCTACATCCTCCTCAACAAATATCACTGACATCCGCTATGTCACCACTTCAGTCAATGAATGTATGAGATGCCCTTGCTCTCTCTGCGATTCATTAGCTCATTTTACATACCAGTGTCCGATGATCCTTGAATACAGGCAACGTCAATTGACCCTGCTTCACCAACCCGCAGAGGCGATAATTGACATTACCTCGTCACTAGAGGATCTTCATGTCATTTCTCCTGAACCCGAGGCACTCCCAACACCTCCATGGTTCTTAGATGACGTATCTGAGGATTCACCCCCAAACCCCCCAAACTCTTCCGCTCATTCCCCTACGGACATTTTACACACAACCACCATGGGTACCCCTCAGTACTTCAATATATGGTTTATGTCGAGTGAACCCTCACCATCCCCTAACAATTTCCCCCCTGCTTCTTCACCAAGGGGAAACCACACGCCCACTGTCACCGAGTTCACTCCTCACGACCCCTTGTATTCCCATCACTTCCAATGCGATGAAGAAATACTCGAAGAGTTAAACCACCCAAACTCTCCCTGGGATGCGCTACACAATTGTGCACTCTTCTCTCCACAGGAAGCCTCCATGCCTCCTCATCAAAACACCATTTACGCGGTCGAAACCAAGGATTTTATCCCATCAGGGCCTATCGACTGGTTCAAAAATCCCATTCCTTCCCCTGATGCTTTTGAAGAAGGCAACATGGCCAACATTTCCCCCACCATTAAAATTGAGATTTCCATTAAAAATGGCATCGTCAAGGAAATCACCATTGGATCTGCTTGCACTCCTCAGGAAATAACCGCATATAAATCCCTCTTCCACGAATACAGGGATATTTTCGCCTGGTCATACACAAAAAATCCTGGCCTCGATCCCTCTATTGTTGAACATCGCATCGACACCTAGCCCGACATTACACTAGTTCGCCAAAAACAGCGACCGCTACATCCATCCAAAGTCGCGGCTATCAAAGCCGAAATTGACAAGTTACGCATTGTTGGTTTCATTTACCCCATCGCTTATACCTCATGGGTTTCCAACCCTATACCCGCTAACAAAAAATAGGGCACTATCCGCGTTTACACAGAGTTTCGCGATCTAAATCACACATGTCCCAAAGACAACTTTCCAACGCCTTTCCTCGATCAAATCATCGACGACTGCTTCGGCCACGAGGCTCTCTCCTTTATGGACAGATTCTCTGATTATAATCAAATTCAAATTCACCCCGTCGATCAGTATAAAACCGCATTTACTACCCCTTGGGGTACTTTTTCATATCGTGTCATGCCTTTCGGCTTAAAGAATGTCGACGCAACTTTCCAGCAGGCTATGACATACATCTTTCATGATCTGGCACATATCATCCTCACCTACTTGGACGACCTCACAGCTCGATCTAAGAAATGCACCCAGCATCTCGATGATTTACAAATCATCTTTTCACGGTGTCGTTAGTACAACATCCACTTGAATCCTCTCAAGTGTGTGTTCTATGTCACCGTGGGATGCCTCCTCGGTTTATTGTTTCCCAAAGCGGTATTACCATGGACCCCCTCAAAGTCCAAGCTATCACCGAAATTCCACCTCCCCGGAATTTACGACAACTTCTCAGAGTCTACAGGGCAAAGCTAACTTTCTTCGATGCTTTGTCCCAGATTACGCCATACACGCACATAGTTTCCTTTGCTTACTACGTCACAACATCCCATTTCACTGTGACGACCATGCCCAATAGTCATTTGACGATCTTAAAATAGCACTTTCAAATGAACCTTTAATTAGTGCATCTGACTACAACCGCGACTATATCCTCTACGTATCAGCATCAGCTGTATCAGTAGTCGGCGTCCTCGTCTAGCTAGGTGATGACAATCATGAACATGTCATTTATTACGTTAGTAAAAACCTCTCAGGGCCACCCTTGAAGTATAAAAATGAAGAGAAACTTGCTCTTGCAGTCGTCCTCGCAGTCCAGAAACTGCGCCACTACATTCTGCTTCGCACAACAAAGGTCGTCACAGATTCCAACCCTATGCAGTACTTGCTCAGCCGTCGACAAGTTAACGGAAAATTTGCTCGATGGATCGTTATCCTTCAAGAGTACAACCCCGAGTTCTCAACACCTAAGATTAAGAAGGCCCTCGTTCTCGCTGACCTTGTCACGACCCTCCCCTCTAACACCACCAGTGCCCCCATCAACACCAACTTTCCCGACGAACATCTCTTTTACATCACTTCGGATGATCCTTGGTACGACGACCTCCTCGTCTATCTCCGCACTCAAAATTTTGGTAACCACCTTTCACGCGACTATCGTCATCGTATTTTCCATGAAGCCCCCCGCTACCTCCTCATCGAATACATCCTATATCGGCGGGGCATCAACACCATTCTTCGTCGATGTCTGACTATTGACGAGGCCGAGAGAGTCTTAAACGACTGCCACAGCGGGGCATGTGGGGGCCATCTTTTGGGCATATCCACTGCTCAAAATATTATCTGAGCCATTTACTTTTGGCCTACCTTGTTTCATGATTGCATTCATGCCATGAAACGATGTGAGCAATGTCATCTCTACGCCAACAAAGCACGAGCTCCCCCCGCTCTTCTTCACCCTGTCATTACTGTCGGCCCTTTTTGTAAATGGGGCATCGACTTTATGACTTGTAATCCCCCCTCCAACAACAGTCACAAATACATCATTGTCATCATTGATTACTTCACCAAATGGGCAGAAGCTATGCCCACTTTCAACAACACCGCTGACACTGCAGCGCGTTTTTTCTTTAACCATTTCATATCCCGCTTTGGAGTACCCCTCCAACTTGTTTCCAATCATGGAAAACACTTCGAGAATGAGATGTTCATCGAACTCTCATCTCGGTTAGGATTCTCTCACGAGTTTGCCTCACCATATTACCCTCAGTCTAACGGACAGGTCGAAGTAGTTAACAAAGTCCTCAAGACCATGTTACAACGCACGGTTAATAAACATAAAACCAATTGGCATCATATGTTATTTTCTGTGCTATAGGCTTACCGAACAGCTGTGAAAACCGCTACTGGTTTCACACCATTTCATTTAGTCCATGGGGTTGAGGCCACTCTTCCCATCGAGTGCGAAATTCCCACCTTACACACCACAATTGAGCTATTACCCGATACTTCTCCAATGGAGCAGCGCTTGCTAAACTTGGAGTCTCTGGATGAAGATCGTTGATCTTCCTTACAGAACAACGAGGCAGCTAAAAAACAATCCAAGGCTACCTTTGATCACCATGTCAACCTTCGATCATTTCGCGAAGGCGACCTCGTCCTGGCTTACGATATCGCTCATGATACCTTTGGCCATGGAAAAGTCGAGTCACTCTGGCATGGCCCATACATCATTCAACATTGCCTCACCAAAGGTGCATATATTTTGGCCTCTCCTGAAGGCCTCTCTCTCAAAGAACCAGTCAATGGGTTATACTTAAAGAAATTTTATGCTTAAACGTAGTCATTATACTTTAGGTTATTTCTTTTCTAGCGTTTTTAATCTTTTTTTTCCTTCCCTCACGTCTAAAATATCCTTTGTGCTATTGACAGATGCTTCCTCCCCCAGCCTACCACATCGGTTATGCCGACAACACCAGTTGTTGGACACAAAATCTCGCTTCGGCTGCTTGGGATCTCTACACCCCCTCACATGAAATACTCCATTCAAGCGGCATATGTTTGGGTTCAGCAACCAACAACCAAGCCGAATACACTGTTGTCATTGGCCTCCTAGCCGACACCCAACATCATCATATTCGTCACCTTAGCATCTTCCTCGACTCTCAAACTAGTCGTTCTCTAGCTTAACAATGTGTACCACGTACGCGATCCTTGCCTCTTCTGCAAATACCTACAGGTTAGGATTTTATCTCGACATTTTGATTCCATTACATTTACACATATTCCAAGACAATTGAATCAAATTACAGATAACCTAGCTAATATTGTGTTAGACTGGCATTTATCACATCAAGCTACCTCTACACATACATAAACATATCAAAACCCTGTCACAGCATATACATAGAATAGACATCATCAAAACATTAACCAAAAACATGTAAACACCACATAGATCTCAAAAATGTATACTCATGTATATATAAAGGTCCATAGTGCCATCTGAATGTTTACATACAAAAATACAAGTATCTGCAGGCCAATGCAGCACCTTAGTACAAAATGGGCTCACCAGCCTATATACAAAAAATATATATACATCAAATACATCATAGCACCACTCATGGTGCCTCTAGAGAACCACCGCCTACTCCTCCCTCAAGCGGTGGCGGCCCACCACCACCTGTCGCAGGCGGTGGTGGTCCACCCCGGACCAGCCCCTCCTACCCCAGCGGCAGTCGTCCCATCGTCATCGTAGCAGCCACTGCTGCCCATCGTACTATGGCCCACCATGGTGGAGGCACCCCCACACACTGCTCCAGGAAAGCCTCATCCTGGATACGCGACCATATGCCCTCAGGCACATCCTGTAATATCGTCTCCAGATGACGACGTATGTCCTCAAAACCAGCTCCGGCCACCGCCGGAGGAGCATGTGATTTCCCAGCACCAGGGTCATCAAACCGGTGCCTCCTTTCTGCCCTCTCGGGCTCAGCTGGTCGCACCATGGCATCATCACGTCGACGTCTCTCTCCCTACGGCGATCTCTTCGGCGCTCTCTGCAACTCCACCTCGAGCCCGCGAGGTGCCACATCTGCACATGCAAACAAACAACAAATAGTATCAGCATCTCTATCATATACATAAGGCATGCTATCTCAAAAAACACAAAAACATATATATCAACATCATCAAATCAACATACCTCGGTGGTCAAAAACCTCCCCTGGAGGTAGCACCATGTCTGGATCCTCCCGGAAATCAAACCCAGCATAGGGGTATCGTAGTATCACCTGCGGCATCTGTCGCCAGACCTATGTCGCCTCTGCAGTGAATAAGTGGCCACCCTCGCCACCACATGGCATAGCAACACGGTCGACCACCACCTCAGTCGCGGCTCTCGCCCCCCAGGCACACCCAATAAAATCCTAGGGCACAACATTGGCACCCTCTCAAAAAACCATGCCACTAGGATCAAACCAAAGGCAAACTCACCCGTGTCCGTGGACCGGCATTGGTCCAGCTTCCCTATCATCCGGGCATGCAAAGTCAGTCCCCAGGTGAACTTCTCACCAGCCATTACTCTCTCCATGACCATCAGCTAACCCCCACTGATCTGTTGGGTCGCCAATGACCCATATACTCTCTCAACCATCGCTGTTATACAGCGATGCGCCAGGGCATATATCGACCTAATGCTCACAACCGTCCCAGACATAAAGTTCAGACCTGAACAATATCTCTGGCCAATGGTCGCTAGGGCCAGATCCCTCGGTAGCACTGGCTCCGCTGGTAGGGGAACACCCCGAAACGGGAGCCATGTCAAGAATTACACATCCTCCACCACAGTGAAGGGGATCTTCTCTCCTCGCCCAAGGAAGTAGTGGAGCTCAGGACTCCACATCTGAATCAGGAACTGTAGGAGATACTCCTGCGCCTGTATCACCGGGCACTCAAAGAACTTTAGCAGCCCACAGGCTACCAAAGTCGCATGCACACCTGGCTCCTCAATGGCCACGGCGTCTCGCAGCTGAGACCAATATCGCTCTCGCCCACCCACTGGCATCGTGCAAACTGTCCACCTACAACCACAACAAAGAATCTTATATCAACCCACAAGACCATCAACAACATCACAAAAAACAATTTTGCACCCGTCCACTTTGCCTCTAAGGCACGAATTTTTTAACCCACAAGCATGCACACATGCGCGCCTGTTCACTACACAGGCGCACATGTATGCGTTCCTGTTAGCTTCACAGGCGCGCTCTCAAGCGCGCCTGTTACATGCACATGCGCGCTCTCAGGCGCGCATGTTACCTACACAGGCATGCACTGGTGTGCGCCTGTCCACGTTACAGCCACGCACAAATGTGCGGTTGTACAGTCAACAGGTGCGCACATAGTGCACGCCTTTAATTCCCTCACCAACGCCCCCATGCACGTCTATCCGGTGGGCAGGCGCGCACATGTGCGCGCCTACTTTCGGGTCGCCCATGCACATGGGGCCCACACCCACAAAATCCCTCTGTACGGCCCTCCGTACAGCCCCTGCCCAAAAAATGGAATCCTATTTCTATGCAGGATGATCAGACCACTAACCTGACGCTTGCTAATCACCAATCGGATGCCTCTTCCTCCCCGAATATCCAAATCTCCTCTGAAAACTGCTCGCCCAGTCACTATTGCAACGGGTACAAATGAGGTGGCAATGTGGGCCCTACAACTATATATAGGCCTTTTTTCCAAACTTCCACTCACCATTCTGGGATCCCACAGTGTCCATTTTTCAATCCATCTTTAGCCACGGGATCAGCGTCCTGTCATCTACATCACAGCAGTCCCTAGGCCTCTTTTCATCCTGAGCCCCCGGGGCACCTTTTTTCATACTCTGGTCAGGTACGCATGCGCATATTCACACTTATCAAATACATGCTCATATCTTCGATTCTCTTCAGATATTGTTCACTTTGGGTATTTGGTTTTCATGTGTGCAGGTACTTGCTCATCATACATCGGCACAACCCCTTTAGGTATATACTCAGCACTGGCATGTAGTCTTTCCCTCTGTATTGCACTTACATTTCTAGTCACACCCTCTGATATTTGCCTCTAGGATCCCCATTCCTGGCTCTGCAATACCCACACCTCCATTTGCCTCTTCGGTACTGTCACCCGGTAGCATTCTTCCCCACATGAGTTGTCCCATTCATGGCACCTTGTGGCACTTTTAACACTCATGTTTTTTTTCAAAACCCTTTAGGGATGGGAGTCCCGGTAGTCTTTCATCATGTTGTAAATCAACCACATACTCCTTCTCCTCATTTTGCTAGCTTTCCCACACAGACTCCCAGATTATCTCTTCATGGTTCTATTTTTTACTGCACCTCCGCAGTATCATGAACCCTACATTTCATCCACAATTAGTTTTCCCATCAGCAAATCTCCCTCCATCCCACCTACCTCATACAGAAACTCACCAATGGGGCCCCCACCCTTCATTAGTTTTCCGAAAAAATTATGCCCTACATGGGCCACCCATATCACATTGGGGCACCCGTTTCTGTATTTGTACATTTCTCCCCAATTATTCGTTATTTATTGTACAAACACCTTTATTTCCAGTCATTACATTCCCTTTTTTGTCGTCACCTTTGGTGACCTGCTTCCCTCTTTTTGGCCAATCGCAACCCATGTCACCCTTGGTTGGAGCACTACTCATCATCTACCCTTGCCGGAATTGTCCATATCTTCATAGTACCCCACAGGTCACTTACCTCTACCCTCTGAATTTTTTCACCTTGTCCCGCCTCTGGCACAACTTATCCCCGGTCTTGTCATCCCCTTGACACTCGACCTTGTTGAACAGTTGTGGCCACTTTTTATCTCATACATCCTCCAACCAAGGGTAGTCTTGAGTCTTCCCACATCCTGACTTCGTCCATGTACCTCTGCCACTTCCTCACCTCACCTAGTAGATTTCACGAAGCCATTTTCTTCTGGGAGTCACGTTCCCCTTTTTGTCGACATCAGCACAGTTTTCCAAAAGGGCGACAATATCTTGATTCTCATTATCCACTCAGTGAGAGATCTCGGACGACACAGGGTGAAACACCATTTCTCCTTGTTGTCGTTGACCCCCATAACATTTGACGCCAACACTTTCTCATGTTACGGTGGGTCTTACTTTACGACTATTGCAGTTAGTTCTTTCATTTTCCGAAGACCTCTAAACTTGGCGGGTCTATCAATTCCCACATCATCGCTGCTACTCATTACCACGATCACTGCCTACTATTCAGAGTATGTTCATTTATAGAAGTGTCTTCTGCCTTTATCACAACCACCCCTGAGGGCGTTGTAGTTGTCTACACCAACACTTAAGTCATCTTTTTTCCGAGTTACATGACATGAGCATGGGGCATGCCCGCCTCGTTTGTACACAGTTTTCTATTTTATACACCTCATGGAAGGTTGGGTCCTACCGGTTCCTTTTTTCCTCCAACGGATCGTTCTGGATGATCCCACTATGGCTCTATCTTACAACACCATTCTCAGTAGAAGAAACATTGATGGATTTTGGCTATACGTATGCTCCTAACCTCATCCATCAGGGGGCATATGTTATCACTGAAATTTCGTCTGCACATGGTTACAAGAAATCAGCATCGTCAAACAGTGATGAAGTCATCCATGGATCTGAATTAATACCGCAACATTCAAAAAGGTCAAAAAACTATACAAAGTAGTGAAAAATTGAAGATCGCTATGCAGACATTGGGTGCACGCGCGCATGCGCGGAACAGAAACGCAGAAATCGCGCACAGGTGCACGATGCGCGACTGTTAGCGCAAAAATCCGCGCACTTGCTAAATGGCGCATTTATGAGAGTGGTCGGCCTCCCACCCACTTATGGTTCAGCTCCCAAGCCGATTTGACCCTCAAATCCGGACTGGATCCGACTGGTGGGCTGGTCAAAGACCTAAGAATGCCCTAATTGGCCTCTTTTCACACTACAAAGCAGTTAAACAATAACCCAAATGAATGTTATAAAAAGCCATGGATGCACCTCATTTTCTCAAGGAATTCAAAGTAATGTTATGTTGCCTCTATTGTTTTGAGGACTCCATCCTTGACAAGATCATATTGGCACCATTACATTGGACAATCCACCTCACCATTGAGTGGATTTGTAAAGAGTTTTTTCATCATCATTTTCCATTTTGTTTTGTTGTAAGAAGAGCTAGCTAGTGGGGGTCCAAGAGCCCTCCCTCGGAGGAAGAAGGGACTCATAGTCCCCTTTCTTCTTGGTGCTTTGTTTTCACTAATAGATCAGCCTCAAACATTGGTGACATGGGTCTTATGGTTCTTTTTGTTTCTATGTCCCTATGCTCATGAACTTAGTTGTTATTGCATTTCTTAGTTTAATTCTTAATTGTAGTATTTTATTTTCTTTCCCTAACTCTTTTCCTTGCAGCCGTCATGCTCAGCAGACCCAACTGAGCTTGCAAGCACCTCTATTTTTCTCACCAAGGTGACGAAAGAGGCACAACACCAAGTATTGTCTAAATTTGATTCCCTTTGGCTGTGCAGGGAGGCCTTGTGGGAGATAGTCGGCTTCTTGCAGGTGAACCTCCTCCTTTGACTCTGCCAAATATTTGGAATCATTCCTAAAGATGACCAGAGAGTTATCAGACCCCCATTCTACAGTTTGTAGGTTATAGCTATTATATCTTCTACCTTTGTGCCACAAGCGCAGTGCGTCACCTTAAGTAGTGTGCTGAGGAGAGAAAGCGACTGTTGAGACCAGAAGGGGGACTGAGAGAAGCAAGCATTGTAGCTCCACTATTATATGCATCTTGGCTATCATGGAAACTAGTTTACCACGAATAAGAAAATTTTGAGTTTCAATTACTTTATTACTTTTTATATATATAAATTTGGTAGTAAAAAAAAATTGAGTTAAGTGGATTTATGGCCGACTTTGAAATCATTTTTTTATTATTAATAGTTTTTTTATAATTTCACTTAATGAATTATATATCTAATTACATATTTATCATATTGATCATTGAAATGTTTTAACCATTAGTATAAATTCATTTTAACTTTAGATTTATCATTGATTTAGAATATTAATTATTGTTTTTTAATTTTTCTTTGAGTTATTGTAAGTCTCATTAAGACTAAGACTCGGAAGAACTCCCTTTAGTATTTCACATAAATTAAAATTAATAGTTAGTCTAGGAGTTATTTTTAGCTATAGTTAGCTATAGTTAGAGCCTATAGAAGCATTTATTTTTAAGTGTATAACATTTTAAATTCACTATTTAGTATTGGTTATGCAAGTTTGAATCACCCCCTTATATGTGCTTGAGTATTTGATTCATGTCTTTCAAATTATGTCTATATGCTTTCAATTGACAGTTATTTACTATGTCTAGAAGAAGTATTGGAAACCTTGGTGGGATGTTGTCTGTGCATTTTATAGAGGGATACAACAATTTGGTATCAAAGTAGAGTAAGACTTGCATGTAAATTGAATATCAATTCTAGCTAAGGAGAGCTCGCTACTTGGTAGAATTACTCTAGAAGAAGAGAAGTTCCAACGAAGGGAATTTGTTGGGTAGAACTATGACAGAGATAATTGCACAAGAGAGCAATGATATGGAACATAGAAGGGGATAAGGAATAATAGTATGGGGTAGAGTGCAACATAGAGGTGATGCAAATGAAATCATTGATATGTTGAGGGCCATGTCAACCAGGATGGAAGCCATGGATGAAACAAAAGAGAAGAAATGATACAACATATATTCAATATGTGAGTTATGAGGAGAAAGAAGTAGAAGTCCCATAAGAGAAAGTTGAGAAACATGAATCCCGAGATGAAAGAATTATCAAGCCATTGATAGATTGGAGAGGTAGGTCAAAGATAGAAACCCCTATCTATTTTGGGAGTTTAAATCTAGAAGAGTTAATTGATTAGATTGGGAACACAAAGAAATTCTTTGAGTTTGAGAAAATTGAAGATCCCAAGAGAGAGAAACTAACATGAATAATCGTTGGATGTATGGTCTGACCCGAGTTCTACCTTGTTTCTCCAAAAAAACCCTAGAAACCATTGGCACTTCTCAAGACCAGAAGGCAACACTACGCATAGAGTGCACAATGCAGTCTCACCCAAGATTGCTTATGGGTGACTGCAGGACCCAGATGTCCGCAGTCATGGAAGGGATGTTGTTCTTGGGAATTTTAGGAATATTATTATACTTCATTATTCATCAGATCTACCATACCATCATTTAGATCTACCATTCATTTAACTTTTAACATTCATTTTGCAGGAAATAACATGTCTAATCTAGTGTGCATTGTAAATTAATTCTATCAGATTCATTCGTTCATCCATTCATTCATTATAAAATACATAAGATCAATATTCCACACATTGACATGATATTTTATCGTGTTTCTCCCCCCGAGCTATGTCCACAAAGATTTGGAATTCTATGTTTATTTATTCATCTTCATTGAATCAATGTGTTGCGCAGATTACATCAAAATGATATAAGTATAGGTGAGGTTGACCAATGTCACACCAAGCTCCACGGATTGCGATCTGACCCTCGGTTACAACTTAAAAACATAATCATCTCCAAAACTGACTTAGTATTTAGCTCCAAAACTAACTCAGTATTTAGCTCCAAAACTCTCTCTCCAAAAAATTCCTACCAAAAATATTAGATCTCGATATCCCCTAGCTACCTCATACATCATATATTTACACTACCAAAATGGGTAAAACCCTTACATCAAGGACCCAAAACCCTAACCCTAAATGGATTAGGTTTGTCGACTTTACAAACTCCTACACCCAGCTGGTCCTCAATCCAATCGTTTCCTTGTCGTGTTGTCCTTTCTTTTTCCTCTGACTTTCTTCTTTATTTGTTTTTTTTCCTTGATTCCCGACGTGTTGCATTCCTTCTTTACTAGCGTGCACTTCAACTATCCTCCAAACTTCTTATGCATTTCCCCAAAATAACCTACTCCAACAAGACCCCAACACTTAACTATGGCTCGTCCTGAGCCACTTAGGTAGTGTTTTTCTCCTGCACTAACTTCTTCAACACTTGAAATATACCTGTCAACTATTGTACTTATTATTTCTCCTACGCACCCATTTCTGCAATATTTTCTACCAATTGCATTGTAATGTGCTCCTTTATCACTTCTACACTCTCCAAGTGTAGCTGCTCTGTATTTGCCTTTGTTTCTTCCAACTCTGTAATCATTGTTTCTTCCCCTTCCTATAATGGCTCCAATTGAGCCTGTCTTAACTTATTTTCCATCTGGATTGGCTTCAGCTCTTCCTATTGGTTCTTCATCTCCTACGCACTCTTTATCCTGACTAATATAGCCATATTTTTTTGTTTGTTCTTCAATTCTCGTACTGCAATGTTTATGTCACACTCCTTTTGGTCTAATCCTTGAATCTTTACATATTCTTGCAATTATCTCCACATCTTTGTTGTATAGTTCTACCATTATGTTAATCTCCCCTTCAATGTTTTATGTGTATTCTACAACCTGTTGTTCCCTTTGTGATTTGATCTCTAGTGGATTACTAGGGATCACCTTCTTTTATAGATCTATAATCTCTTGTATGTAACTTTCCATAGCCTATGCTATCTTTTGGGTCTTCTCTTATGTTATTAACTCCTCTGCTTGTGTGATGTTTGGGATAGTTTTAAATACTTCCTCGAGCCTTTTTTCTAGTTTCTCCATGCATTGTTTTTCCTCGTCCTTCTCAAGATGTACTTGGTTGAGGGATATCTCTAGTATCTCCTTTACTTCCTTGGATGTCTCTAAGTTCATTGCATTTTTCATGGACCTTTATTGAACTTCATGTGCGACACTAATTTTCATCTTGTATGATGCCTTGGTTGGAATCTTGGACAAAACCAAGTCCAACTACTCTATATCCTTCAAGTATTTTTGTGATGTCCTCATCTATTTGTAGCATACCTTGGTTAATTTGAAAAGTGTTACTTTATATTGTTGTTGTATGTACTATCTCCTTGTCTTCATGGGTTTTCTCATGTTGTGTTGTGCCCTTTTTTTATGCTACATTGATTTGTAAGCTTTCCAAAACTTCCTTAACCTCCATCAACTTTTTCATCAGTTCCTCTCTTTGTGAATTTGTGACGTATAATGCTTCTTCTCCTCAATATTTCACTTTGTCTTCCACCAATTCTACATCGTCCTCAATTATTGTAAGTTGAGGGGTCTCCTTGTGCACCTTCATCTTATTATGTTGTCCTCCTATCTTTGTCATTGATCTTCTATTTGGTGTTGTCTTTGTCTGCGCGAGGTTCTTTGCCTCTGGTAGGTCTCCACTTATTGCCTCCTTTCTATGGATGTTATACTTTTTCTAAGATTCCTTGTTTTTTCCTTCTGTGCGCTAAGTTTCTAGTACTAAGGCCCTAGGTATTGTTTCATTCTTCCTCTATTTATTTATTATCGCCCTACTTTTTGTTGGTTGAGTGTGCTTTGATGATTTCCTGGTATTTGTTATTGGACTACTTGATTGTCCAGTTTCTACTTGTTCTTTACCCTTTGTTCCTTTCTTTACAACCATTGGTACTTTCCACAAATCCAACCATTCCCCTATCACCCATTGTACTTCTTCTGTTGTGATACAATACTGGATCTCCAACCCTTTCTTATTAGGATCTCTCCTTGCTTGTATCCACATGTTGTGTCTAGATACTTTGAACTTTGTTATCCCTTCATTCTCCTTCACCACTTTTGGTGATATCCTCCATGTCTCTACTATCTTTTTCTACATCTCCTCAAGATACATGCCAAAAATGATGGTATTAGTTTTCATCTACTTATGATATGCATTGTGCCATATGTGTAGCATCCCCATCCAAATGTTGGGCTATGCGACATAAACATTTTTAACTGTATACAAAATTAAAACATACAAATATTCTAAAAATACACAAATTCATACAAAATAATAATAGAAATACATGTGCATCATACATAGGAAATACCCATTAAAACAAATGCATAAATAATGATGCATCAAATAATTTAACGCACAATTGACACTTATCTTTGATAACAAGATCACCAACTGCGTGCAAACCTTCCACGTTCCTCCCAGCCATAGACCACAATGCTCATAATATTAGCAGTGGGTCACCCCTGAGCTAGGGCTAAACTCTACCAGGGAAAAGGGAATACTAATCCATTCTAAGGTCTAAAAAGAAACATAGTTGCTTAGTCCAAGGTGCCCAACTACTGAAACTAGCCTACAACCTCTCATTCCCCACATGCATGTCCCACCCAAGGAAGTGTGCCCCTTCTCTCCTTAACAATCCCTCAACTTCCCCACTTCCCTTTCGAGGCTTTAGCAACAGGTCGAACAGGAAGTCTTGGATCCTTGTAGCCATTGCCCATCACACTAAGGAACAATTCCAAGTAGTTTCTCTCCTAGAGAAACTACTCACATGCCTGACAACCCACTTCTTCAACATAGAAAATATTTCACCCAGCGAGAAATCCCTACAGGATTAACAACCTGCTTCTTCGACCATGTGCCTGACAACCCGCCTCTTCAACCTACAGCCAGACCAGGTTTCTAGTTGTCCACATTGCCAAGCTTCCCAAGTACTGTATGGTGATGGAAGAAACAGAGTTCGGATAGTAGGAGAGAATAATGGTAACAATGAAAAAGGAAAATGAATGGAAAATGAACTAATTTCCCCCAAATATATGTGCATGTGCCTTTTACGACACATAGCACCCAAGGGACTCTCTTGTCCCCCCTTTAGAAACTTAGGATATAATATATAAATTTATATCCATACTTTAAATTTTTAGGAATATTAATATAATATTCCATTCGGCTCAATGCCCCTTTAGCTTAGCCCCTTTCCTAGACTCTTATCTCCCTTACCCCTTTCTAGTGGATTTTATCCCCCCATATATTTTGTTTGGTCATTCTTCTTGTAGTGGTGTACTTAATTAATAATATGAGTATGATTTACAATTAAAATATAGGCACAATGACCTTTAGCATCCAAGCTCCCTAGCCTAATAATAATATAAGCATTCTACCCTATAATAACATGACTCACCAGCCTATAAAACACAACATATATACAAAGGCTCCATGGCCTTAAGATCGCACACTCAATCTGGTGTGAGCAAAACTCTGGAATATGTGCACTCTTCTTTTGGTATGAAATTCTCGCGCACTGACTCAATGCGCGTAGAATTGGACCAAATACCATGTATCGTCATCTCACCAGCTTATAAGAGTATTTACATTTACATTTACAATTGGGGTTCATCCTAGGGGTATTACATTCCTCTCCCCCTTATTTATTCACTTTCCTCGGTGCATTATATACCATGTACAATTCAAAATTCCTCAAAAAAATCCATGTGTTTTCTAATGAATCTTTTTATCCACCTGGTGCCCTGATTTCAAGCACCAATTCATGTATTCATACCACAACTAGAAGTCATTTTCTCTATTCCATAAAGTTGCTTCATGAAAGAGTTCAACTCATTGTTCCTATTGGCACACCCTCATTATGACAGCTACCATACCATAAGAATCCTTGAGTTGGATATTCATTATTTCACTCACCCTTCTAGGCTCAGGTGTCCCTTCACTTCTACACAGTCCCTCAATGATCCATCTTTCTAAGGATTTCACAAACAAGGAGAGTGCTAACTCATTACCAGAACCCCACCAAGGTTCTACATTTATAGGGCTCCAGTGTTTCCAACAATAATTGTTCTTTCCAAGCATGTCAGATATAATAAATATTAACTCACTTGTATCACCCACATACAGTTATCATGAGAGATTATTATAAAAAATTCATTTTAGAAATTCAAATTTATTCCATAAAGGAAATCCATTGCTCCCAAAATACGAAACTTTGTCTCATAGTTTTCTTGGTTGTTGCAACAACAAGTAGTAATTTTTTATCATGGCTTTCTGCAGTATCATAGTTGAGACCACTTTTCCTGCAATCTTTTCCATCTTGCATTTAGCCAACAAATTATTAGTATGTCATGCACCATAAAATTATATTGTAATACTTACAAAAGCTCACAAGTAATTCCATAATTGTCCACAATTAACAATTTCCATGACCAGTTATCAAGTAATTTATTAAATAGAATAAAATTACCACTCTATGCATATGCATGTTCACAATTAATATCAGTAAGTTCATTACTCTATTTTCTAAATAGAAAATTCCTGCAGTCAATGCTTATGTGACTACTTGACTTGCAACTTTCATGTTGCAATGTATAACAACCCTTGAATTGTCTTCAACTTCATGAGTGAGTAATAATCGTAACATTCCAGTTGTTAGCATAATCATTTCCATTAAATAACATGTATGCATGAACTCACAAAAATGCATTCAATAATGCACTCAAGTATAACAATCTATTATGCATAAGTGTGTGTCTACCACTTACTAAGCATGAGAGTAATTCTCAATGCATATCTATTAACTGCATATTTCCATTGATTTTCATAATGGTTGATATCTAAGTCATGTATCTCACCATTGGTAAATTTGAAATATGACCAATGCCTTGACACATTCTCCATACACTTCCTATTGTCTTCTCAATTATTTGTATAACTTCCTTTTCGACCCGAACGCTACACCAAGAATATAATTTTGTGGTGTTCATTAGTGTTAGAAAAAAGGTTGCAGTCCAAATATTATTTAGTAGGAAGTTCATTGGATATTTGTGTGGTACATAGCCTTTCCATAACCATACCTTTCCATAACCAACCATTTCATGGTCTCATACATGACTAGATTTTCTGGCATCCATTCCTATAACAGGTTCATACCTTTTATTATATTGGTTATTAGCTCATACCCAATTAACATGACATGTCGCTATGTCAGTGTATGCATTCAAAAGATAAAAAGATTTTAGAATTATTACAAGAACTCAACCTTTACCACGCATATTGGTATTTTATTCGCATCAATACATTCAACTAATACAATAATGTGATTTTATAAAGTAAAATTGGCTGAGGAAATTCTTACCTAAATTCTCTTCATCAATTATGCAATAAGAGTACATAAAACTCATACATCCATAGCTTCCATTAAATGAATTTAATCTTACTTGAAAAGTTGATAACAATAAAAGCTCCCATGCTTCTATTATAAGAATTATAATACACTCTTCATCTTTATGTTTCTTCCTTTTATATGCAGCAACATTAGTACCAGCATTTGCAAAAATGCAATAATTCTCTCCTTCATGGTACAACAACCACCATTAGCATCTTTCATATTAATATATATTCAACAATAGACTAATCCTAGTCTTATTATATTATATATGTATATTAACAAATTGGAATTCATCAATTCATATTTTTATGCACTAATAATGCATCATTAACATGCTCCTAAATGCATTTGCATGTCAATTTCATGTACTATTGATGCAGGAGCATCGCTCCACCTCAACATCATGCCAGATATTCAGCACATCCACGTCCATTCAAGTAGGGAAGAGGCACCAACCCTCTCGTTTTTCCCTCATTTTAATTTTTTTTAAATGAAATTAAATGTTGAAAGGCTAGAAGAGACGAGTTGATTACTTCGTACAGGAAGTAGATAGAGAGGCCTTTAATATGGTCTGAGTTGTACATATCTTGAGCATCGCCTCATATCTGAAGTGTTTATGTTTATTCAATGTAATTTTCCTCAGTAGATAGGTGTTTTGATGGTGATTGGTCACCATTAGAGTAGACTTTGGAGGGAAAGACTCGACGAGTCTCCTCTTGTATAAATATTTTTAAAATATGCCCAGTAGAGGTTGTTGAAGGTCGATGAGAGAAAACCATTTTAAGTCAAGGAGAGAGAAGAGACTCAATTGTAGTCTGAGCTTTTGTACACATCTGTAATCAAACATTTATATTAATACAAAGAAGAGAATTTTTTCCTACATATGGTTACGTATATGTGCTTATGTGTTTTATGAATGCATTTGAATGTTATATGTGGTTGTGTGTGTATTTTGTAGATGTATGATAGGTTTCCATCTACATGGTTAAGATAGACTTCTCTATCTTTGAGAGTTTTGTGAAATTTTTCTGGTTTCTTGAGGCGAAGTGCAAGGAGTTCACTACAGGGTCCTGAAACCTCTGTGATCCAATGCAAGGAGTTCGTACCTGAATTATGCTTCGAGTTCAGGAGAGAACATGCCAAGAGCGCACACCAGGACATTTACAGACTCAAGGATATCCATAAAGCTACTAAATACTCTGGAGGGGGGACTATCGAGAGAGAGAGAGAGAGAGAGAGAGAGAGAGAGAGAGAGAGAGAGCACAGGAGACAAAGTTGTTGAACACTCTGTGAAGCTCTTCCAGGAGGGCATTGAGTGGGTGCAAGTGTGCACAAGTGGAATCTATTTTGAGTTACGTGAAAAGGTTGCCAGGAGGTCACACCATGAGATGAAACTCGGAATAAAAGTAGTGAAATAGTGCCCAGAAGACTCGTGCAAGGTGTTCACTAGGCCAACACTTGGAAAGTGTTGAAGAAATTCCAAGAAGGACAGAGTGCAGGGAGTGCATAGGAGATTTCGTAAGTCACAAAGCTCGGTAGGAAGATCCTAGATAGCCAAGGGATGTTGAACAGAACAAAGGGGCTGAACCCTTTGATGTTTGAGTGGGTTAAAAGCTCAGGAGAGATAGTGCAGTCATGCACAGAGTATCTGCAAGGTGTGCAGAGGAGGGGAACCTTTCAGGTTCTAGTTTTCAGAGAAAGTGCAAGGGGCGTGCAGGAATATTTTCGAGAAAATATTTGAATTTGAAGTCTTTAGAACTTCAAAGGAAGCAAGGAGAAATGTTGAAGGAACACACTGAAAGTGTTCGTGAGCTCAGGAGGAAGAGAACAAAGTGTTTGCATATGGACTTATTCCAAGTTTAAGTTCAAGGAGGGATAATGTTCCCAGAAGCACAGACGAGACCCAAATTATTTGGGCTCGTAGGAGGATCAAAGGTCGCATCCTTTAACTATTGAAAATCCTTCCAGTTCATAAGTTTACAGAAGATTAGGAGGAGGAGCGACAACATACGTCAGATTAGCTATGAGGGGAGATATGGACTGTTAAATCCCACATCCAGTATCAAGGAGGAGTGAGTAGAGGATGAGAACAGATCCCATCCATTGGATCTAGGTGCGTGGATCGACAGTCGTCTGATCCAGGTAAGTGAACGAGACTTAATATTTTAAAAGTGCACAGGAGAGTGGGACAGCCGAAGTCTTGAAGTCCTGAAGTAGATATGGATCGTCCATCGTTCGGAGGGACACGTGGAAGCAGATGGTGATTTTTGAGAGAAGAGAACTTCAAGGAAAATGAGGTGGGTTTCTTCGAAAACTCCTGAAGCCCAAAGTAGCACATAGATTTTGATCATTGATCTGGAGGAGTTACGTGGCAACATATTGTCAACTTCGAGGAAAAGCCACTTCGAAGGATTTGAGGTGTTCTGCTATGAAATACCCAAAGCCCAAAGTTCAAAATAGATCTGGGTCATTGATCACTAGGGAACGCGTGGCAGCAGATCCGGAGGTCTGGAGGAATAGCACTCAAGAATTTCAAAGGTAAGTCTGGGCGGATAATACCTGAAGATACGAGAGACGAAACAATCATGGTCATCCATTAGAACAGGACATGTGGCATTATATCAACACTTCGGTGGTTCGCTAATTGGGAGGAATAGAGGTAGGAGGAGAAAAAACTCCCGAAGGTCGAAGCCTAAATTTAATCTAGGCCATTGGTTGTAGCGATGATACGTGGCAGAGATTCGTGGACTTCGGAGGAAGAGTCCTTCAGAGTAAAAGGCAGGGTGAAGTCTTGAAGAAAAAAAATCATTGAATTCCAAATTCGCGAAGAGATCCTATCCATTTACTTGAAGGCGGATACGTGGCAGTGGATAAGAGAGTTCGGGAGAGAAGAGCTTCGGAGGAATTATGGAGTAAAAAGGGAAATCTTCTAGAAGTCGCGAAGAGTGAAGTAGCTCTGGACCGTTGGATCCAGAAGAACACGTGGGAGAGACTCGTGTAGTTCGGTAGAAAGGTACTTCAGAAGAAAACAAGTGAGTTGAAGGGAAAATGGTTGAAGTGCGAAGTAGCGAAATCCATAGGAGCCGTTGATCTGAGGAAGACATGCATCAACATATCATGGACTTCAGGGAAAGAATCGAAGGAGAAGGCGGATTCGTTGATCGAAAGTCACCCGAAGCTCCAAAAGGTAAGAAGCTAAAACCTTAGCCTTTGATTGCATAGACACGTGGTGTCATCTCCGTCACTTCGGAGATAAAGAACTTTGGGAGAAAACGAGGAGTGAAGCCCTGAAGGTCAAAAGGCCTGAAGTGTCGAAGTCCATCGGAACCGTCCATTGGAAATGGACGTGTGGTGCTTGATCCACAACTTCACGTGGAAATTACTTCGGGATAAAAAGGAGTTTGGAATGCTTGGAACTCCTGAAGCTGAAGTTTTGAAGCGAATCATAGCTGTAGGTTGTCAGAGAAGCGCGGACCATGGATCTTTTCCCGATGTCTTCATGAGTTTGGGGTTCATAGGAATTGTCAATAGGTGAAGACAAAATGCCTGAAGCTCTGAAGCGCCCTTTGGATAGGCTCCTAGTCATAGCCCAAGGTCATATGCAGATCTTGGCCAAGGAAAAGGGGACTAGGGCCCAAATTCGAATTTATTGAAGTTTAAGAGAAGGGGGCTTAGAGAAAGTGCCAGAGGGGTTCAAATTGGTGCATATCTACGACAAGAGGGAGTAAATAGTCCTGAATTCTTTGGGAAGTTGTATATTGGCCCATAGTTTTGGCCCAGAGTCTCTTGGAGGACTTTGTGGGTGTTTTACATATCCTCTCATTAGTTTTAAGCACGGGGGCTCAAGAAAAAGACATGTGGATACGGTTTTGGGTTCCAACAGGAGCCCAAAGAGCCGATTTGGCTCGGTAATTTGGATGATCCTAGACCGAGATGTCGCGCAGCCGTGAGAAGAGAGAGGGGGTCTGCATCAAGTGGTATTAGATCTTAAATTTGCTTGCAGCCAGCAGGAAAAGGTGAGAAGGTGAAAAGATATATTATGATACCATCAAATGGTATCAAAGCTAAAGTTTTCCTGTAGATAGTTGGTGAAGGGAGACATAGTGTTGATGTTATGTTTTTTATTCTGTTTGCAAGTGTGCAGTAGATGGTAAACAGCTAGGTGGGATGAGCCAAAGGAATTAGACACATTCTTGAAGGAAGAAAGATGGCTACTGAAGGCCATAAGCAGGGTCAAAGAAAAGGCCACCAACATAAAAGCAGGGCATAAATTTGCAGGGAGCTCAGTGAGATAAGAGCATAAATGGAAAGGATAGCATTGAATATGCAACAGGAATCCCAAGTACATCGTATGTGCGAGTGGCCCATGAAGCAGAAAGTTAGATGGAATGTTCATAAGTTGTTGGCCTGAAGGCAGCAACAGGAGTTTAGGAGATGGTTGAGGGAAACTAAAACCCTCAATGACACAGGGAAAGTGGTTCACATTTGTTAGCCAGAAGTTGGAAAGAGCCTCAGTGATGAGGAGGAGAAGAGTTTAGAGGATCTCATGAACTGCCAGGAGGGAAATGGAGAAAATTTAGATTTCCAGGTGGGAAATGAGGTGAGATTAGTTGATCTCATAGACTGTTGGGACGGTATAAGTGAAGTCCCATATTTCCAGGTGGGAAAAGGAAAAGACATGAACTCAACTGAGAGTTCAGGTCAACAAGGAGTGTTGATGGAGGAGGATCAAAGGTGTGTTCTAATCATTGGGGGAATTCAGATATTCCTTCCATGTATCCAAGCAGAGGATAGCATATGTGTTTCATATGCATCAAAAGGATAGTTAGGTGTGATTGTCATAGAGGAGGAGGAGCAGACATCAGAATCTACCCAAGCAACAATAGAAGAAGAAGAGCATTCAACAGAATTGCTCAGAATTTTCAGCCAATAAGCTGAGCAAGAGATGATCGCAGCACTGGAGTCTGCAGTAGAAGAGGAGGCAAACAACATGGACTTTGTTAATTTGTACATATAAATGGAAGCCTTGGAAAGAAGGGTGATAGTTCAAAGTCAACACATCCAACAGGATAATTTGGAAACAGATGAAGGAACATACCAGTTTGGGGAAAAATTGGAGGAAGTTGGGAGTGTACTAGCACTAGAACTGGCAGAAGCTAATTTGTCATAGGAGATAGTTGAGCAATAGCTCAATGAGGTCACTGTAGAGTTGGGGTCTACAGTGAAGTGGAAATCCAATGCCACGGGATATTAGGATAGCATGGGAGATCAATTTGATCTACCCTTTGGTCAACATGAGGAAGTGCAGCAAAGTAGACTGCCAAGGAGCCAACCAACAAAGCAGTTGGAAGAGGTGATTAAGGAGATAAGAGAGTTGATAGTGAATTCAGCAAAAGAAACTTCCAGCAAGGAGAAGATGAGTAGAAGGAATCATGCAAGATTAGCATGGCAACAACAGCAGCAACAACAAAGTAGAGGAGCAAGAGGATAGCTCCAAAGAAGAGTTTTGGATCCAGGGGGTTTTCCCATGAGCTCATGATTTTCCCATCAATGGAGTATGATGTAGGAGCAACGCTCCACCTAAGCAGTGTGCCATCTATTCAACACATCCATGCACATACAAGGAGGGGAGAGGTGCCAGCCCTCTCATTTTTCCCTCATTTTAAATTTTAAAAAATGAAATTAATAAAATTAAATGTTGAAAGGTTGAAAGGTTGCAACAACTGAGTTGATTCCTTTGTACAGGAAATAGATAGAGAGGCCTTTAATATGGTCTGATTTGTACATATATTGAGCATCACCTAAGATCTAAAGTGTTTATGTTTATTCAATGTAATTTTCCTCAGTAGATAGGTGTTTTGATGGTGATTGGACACCATTAGAGTAGTTGGAGGGAAAGACTCGACGAGTCTCCTCTTGTATAAATATTTGTAAAATATGCCCAGTAGAGGTTGTTGAAGGTCGATGAGAGAAAACCATTTTAATCCGAGGAGAGAGTCGAGACTCAGTTGCAGTCTGAGATTTTGTACACATCTGTAATAAAACATTACTATTAATACAAAGAAGAGCATTTTTTCCTGCATATGGTTATGTATATGTGTTTATGTGTTTTATGAATGCACTTGAATGCTATCTTTGGTTGTGTGCGTATGTTGTAGATGTATGATAGGTTTCCATCTGCAGGGTTAATATAGACTTCTCTATCTTTGATATTTTTGATAAATTGTTCTGGGTTCTTGAGTCTAAGTGCAAGGAATGCACGACAGAGTCCTGAAACATCTGTGAACCAACGCAAGGAGTATGTACCTAAATTTTCTTCGAGTTCAGGAGAGAACATGTTAGGAGGGCACACCAGGACATTTACAGACTCAGGGAGCTCCACAAATATATTGAATACTCTGTAGGAAAGACTGTGCAGAGAGAGAGAGAGAGCACAGGAGACAAAGTTGTTGAAAACTTTGTGAATCTCTGCTAGGAGGGCATTGAGCAGGTGCAAGTGTGCACAAGTGGAGTCTATTTTGAGTTCCATGAAAAGGTTTCCAAGAGGGCACACCAGGAGATAAAACTTGAAAGAGAAGTAGTGAAAGATTTCCCAGAAGACTCATGCAAGGCGTGCATTGGGCCAACACTTGGAAAGTTTTGAAGAACTCCCAAGAAGAATAGAATGCAAGGAGTGCGTAGGAGATTTTGTAAGTCACAAACCTCAATAGGAAGAGCCTAGACAACCAAGGGATGTTGAACAGAAAAAAGGGACTAAACCCTTTGAATTTTGAGTGAGTTAAAAGCTCAAGATAGATAGTGCATTCATTCACGAAGTATCTACAAGTTTTACAGAGGAGGGGAACCTTTCAGGTTCCAGTTTTCAGAGAAAGTGCAAGGGGCGTGCAGGAATATTTCCGAGAAAAAATTTGAATCTGAAGTCTTTAGAACTTCAAAGGAAGCAAGGAGAAGTGTTAAAGGAACACATTGAAAGTGTTCATGAGATCAGTAGGAAGAGCATAGAGTGTGTGCAGGTGGAATTATTCAAAGTTTAATTTCAAGGAGGGATAGTGTTCCTAGAAGCGCAGATGAGACCCAAAGTAGTCAGGATCATAGGAGGATCAAAAGTCACAGCCTTTGACTATTAAAAATCCTTCAAATTTGGAATTTTATAGAATATCAGGAGGAGGAGCGACAACATCCTTTGGATTAGCTGCAAGGGGAGATATGGATCGTTAAATCCCACATATAGTATCAAGGAGGAGTGACTAGAGGAGGAGAATAGATCCCATCCGTCAAATCTGGGTGCGTGGATCAACAGTTTTCTGATCCAAGTAAGTGCACGAGCCTTAATCTTTTAATAAGTGCACAAGAGAGAAGGATAGTTGAAGTCCTGAAGTAGATCAGGACCATCCATCATTCGAAGCGACACGTGGCGGAAGATGGTGAGTTTCAGGAGAATAGTACTTCAGGGAAAATAAGGTGGGTTGCTTCGAAAACTCTTGAAGTGCGAAGTAGCACATAGATTCTAACCATTTATTGGGAGGAGTTACATGGCAGCATATTGTCAACTTCAGGGAAAATCCACTTCGAAGGATTTGAGGTGTTGTGCTGCAAAAATCCCTGAAGCCCAAAGTTTGAAATAGATCTGGGTAGTTCGTCACCAGGGAATGTGTGGAAGAAGATCTAGAGGTCGAAAGGAATATCACTCTGGAAGGACGAAGGTAAGTTTGGGTAGAGAATACCTGAAGAGTCATTAACTAAAACAATCATCGTTGTCCATTAGAATAGGACACATGGCGTTATATTAGCACTTAGTTGGTTCACTAATCGGGAGGAACAAAGATAGGAGGAGAAAAAAATCCTGAATTTCGAAGCCCGAATTTAATCTAGGTCGTTGATTGCAGCGAGGATACATGGTAGAGATCTGTGGACTTCAAAGGAAGAGTTCTTCGAAGGAAAAGGCAGGGTGAAGTCCCGAAGAGAAAAATTCGTCAAAGTATGAAGTCGTGAAGAGATCCTATCCATTGACTTGATGGGGGATACATGGCATTGGATAAGCGAGTTCGAGAGAGAAGAGCTTCAGAGGAATTGTGGTGTGCAAATGGAAATATTTGTGAAGTCACGAAGATCAAAGTAGCTCTAGACCGTTGGATCCAGAAGAAAACGTGCTAGAGACCTGTGCAGTTTGGTAGAAAGGTACTTCGGAAGAAAAAAGGTGAGTTGAAGCCAAAATGCCCGAAGTGCGAAGTAGCGAAGTCCATAGGAGTCATCGATATGAGGAATACACACGTCAACAGATCACGTACTTTGGGGAAAGAAACGAAGGAGAAGGCGGAGTCTTTGACCGGAAGTCACCCGAAGCTCCAAAAGGTAATAAGCTAAAACCTTATATGTTGATTGCATAGACACGTGGTGTCATCTTCGTCACTTCGTAGATAAATCACTTCAGGATAAAATGAGGAGTGAATTGTTGAAGGTCAAAAGGCCTGAAGTATCGAAGTCCATCGGAACCGTCCATTGGAAAAGGAACTCTTGTGCTTGATCCAAAACTTCACGTGGAAAGTACTTCGGGAGAAAAAGGAGTTTCGAACACTCAGAATTCTCGAAGCCGAAGTTTCGAAGTGGATCATAGCCTTAGTCTGTCGGAGAATCGCGGACCGTAAATATTTTTCGAATGTCTTCACAAGTTCGGGGTTCGAAGGAACTGGAAACAAGTGAAGAGAAAACGCTCGAAGCTTCGAAGTTCCCTTTGGATAGGCACCTGGTCACAGCCCAAGGTCATATGCAGATCTTGGCCAAGGAAAAGGGGACTAGGACCAAAATTTGACTTTATTGAAGTTTAAGAGAAGGGGGCTTAGAGGAAGCACCTGAGGGGTTCGGATTGGTGTGGATCTGCAACAAGAGGGAGTAAATAGTCATGAATTTTTTGGGAAGTTGTAGATTGGCCCACAGTTTTGGATCAGAGTCCCTTGGAGGACTTTGTGGGTGTTTTATGGATCCTCGCGTCAGTTTTAAGTGTGGGGGCTCAAGAAAAAGACATGTGGATATGGTTTTTGGGTTCCAGCAGGAGCCCAAAGAGCCGATTCGGCTTAGTAATTTGGACGATCCTAGACCGGGAGGTCGCGCAGCCTCGAGGAGAGAGAGGGGGTCAGCATCAACTATGTATGGCTTTCCAACAAGCCATAATATAATTTTTCCTACATTAATTGTAGCAACTTCTTTCTCCCTGTATCACTTTTCTTTTTTGTTCCTAGAAGTCTTCAATTCTTTCTAGATTTCTGAATCTTCTTTTGTTCTTACAAAAGAAAACAATGTGTCTGATTTTTCTATATCTTGAGTACTTTTCCATCCCAACTTTTCTTATCTACTTTGCACACTTGTAACCATATATTATGCTGATATTAATTTTTGACATTCCACTATTACCTGGATCCCTCTAATCCAACTCCTACATGACCAAATTACATTTCCATCCATGCTCTCTAATTAACCTTGGATATTTAACACCAAATTATTTATTTGAAACAAATTGATTCATCCTTTCCTTGACTGAACATATCATCACTTGGATTTTCTTAATGAACCATTACTTTCTCTTGTCCTGACCCATCTAATTTCAACCTGACTTGTATAATCAACTTCCATCATGCCATATTGATGCACCTATTCCTTCTTCTCCATGTTTGAATCCTTTTGGATTAACATCCCAATGTACCCTTTCAATGCACTCATCTCTTGGGAATGTACTCAATAGTCCTTCCCATTTTTTTCATAGTTCCTCGAATGTTGCAGAAGACTATGTATAACTTGGTATCTATCTATTGGTACCTTTTAACTATCTTAATTTACTCATGAACTTCATCCAATCTCTAATACATTTATCTTTGAGTAATTCCTCTGCTAGGCGTTTTATTTAATTATTCTAGATCCAATATTTCCACAGTATATTGTTTTATGCCTCAACCGAAACTCCTTACTTATGTGCACCATAATTTCTTTACCCTTGAAGTGATACCCTTCATACCATGATTCCACTGTGCACTTTGATAAACATAGGGGAATCATTACTCTATAATTGCATAGCCAATCCCTGGAGATGATGCACTATTTATCCATATATGCATTAATCCTCTCTCTTTATCTGATTACTATCATTCTGAAAGTCAATTCCTTTTATAATAGATATGACTCCAATGTATTTCTTAATCTATATATTGGTTTCTTTGGGAGTGAATGGACCTCCACTATTTCATTCACTACATGATCTATTCCTTTTCCTAGATTCCATTTTGTACTTGACTAACATGAGTGGACTTCCTATAGTGGCTTCCCAAGACTTTATGGTTGCACCTAGATTCATACCTTAACATTTTATAGTCTTGGATTTTGATCATATTCTGAAAGATTTTTGTCATAGCACTCTTTCCATGAGTACCTATGCTTATATTTAACTAAATTTCAACCTTCTCACATGTTATGAACTAAATTTTGTTAACTCTGCAAAATTTGTAGCCAACAAAATTTGTTAGGCTAAATAATTTAACAAATTTATGAAATTATGTACAATTTTGTTCAATAATGCATTAGAATTATTTCTTCTGATTTATTGAGAAAATGTATTACCATATCAATCTTCTGGGTGAATAGTTGTATTCTACTATCCAAGACCTTTCCAACGCCTGCTTCCATGCTCAATTCTGAGTACGTAGAAAGTTATGGTTATTTGAAACTTGTCCTTTCTATGAGGGAAATCCTTGTACAAGTGATCTTCTTCAAGAGGCAAATTAGATCTTGGACCCATGTTGGATCCTCTAATAATGTACAAATTCCCTTTTTGTTTCTTTATGCAGGTATAATAAAACTCGTGGGCACTTTACTCTAATCCCCTTTGACATAGAATCAAAACCACAAGCACTAGCCCCTTTTCTTCGTTGGAAATTTCACGTGACCATGGGCTAGAACCAAGTGCTCAACTAAAAGGTGTTATCCAAAGATTTGGGACTTTGGCGCTCCATGAAAATTAACATTTTCAACACTCCAATATCCTAGAGTGGTTACTGGTCGAATTCTATCATAAAGTGACTTTGACCGACAGGTGTAGGTCTTCTCCCAAGCTTCGGGGCTTCGGCGCTATGGGACTTCGGGCTTCAGAATATTTACTCACAAAGTACTCCAAATATGTTGAACTCTAAACTGGAGAACTCTCGAATGGATGATATCTAGAGCTTCAATACTCCAGCACTCCAAAACTTCATGCTTCAAAATATTTACCGGCAACACACTCCAAATTTCCCGAACGTCGAATTGGCGAACTCCCGAATGGATGCTATCTAGAGCTTCGTTACTCTGGCGCTATGGAACTTTGAGATTCAAAATATTTACCTGCAACACACTCCAAATTTCCCAAACTCTAAACTAGCAAACTCCCAGAGAGTTCATGGATCGACGGTCCACGCTTCCTGCCAAGATCTACGGCTGAGAGGAACTCCAGGACTCCGGGCTTTGGAAGTTTCCCGACTCCAACACACGCTACCTCCCGAATGGCCAAATGCCGAAATGAAATAGAAAACTCACACTCCTCCCATAGCCTATGTTTGGGATCCACTCTTAAACTCTGGGCTTTGGGTTTCCTTGCTCCAAATCACCACCACACCCCCGAATAGCCGAACGCTGAAATTGTGAAGGGAAAAGATCAATGGTTGAGACTTCCCAGTTGATAAATGGTGGGGATTAACTCCAGTACTTCATATCTTCTAAGCTTCGGCCACCTTCCAATGGCTACCTCCAAAGTCTTCCAAATAGTCGAACGTCGAAGGGGTAACAATCAACGGCCCCCGCTTCACTCTGAGATCCACGACTAAGATCCATTTTAGGACTCCAGGCTTCGAGGATTTTTCCTCCTAGCAACACAAGGACTAAAATATATCGGAGTGTCGAATCGCCAAACCGTGAGATCTATGGCTCAGATTCCACGATGGGATCTACGGCTCAGATTCCACAATGGGATCTATTGTTGAGATATGTTTCGGGACTCTAGGCTTGGAGGATTTCTCCTCCTAGCAACACTGGGACAAAAATCTCCTGGAATGTTGAATCGTCAAACCGTGAGATCTATGACTCATATTCCATGATGGGATCTACGGCTAAGATCCACTCCGCTTTAGCCAATACTTATGGTCCGAGAACCTTTATCAACGACCCACTTCTCTCATGCTCAGATTCAACGGATGGGATCTGATCTCCTTTTTCGTGTGCTCTCCTCTCATCTAGGTTTGATCCAACGACCTAGATCTATTATTGCAGCCCAAATCAACGGTTGTTGTGGTTCCTCTCCTCTGTGGGGTCGATTTTTTGGCCTCTTCTTTCTTTCTTGAACCACTACACCTCCTGAGATTTCGAACATAGTCAAAGTGTGCTCTCAGTGCCCAACTAGCACCCATGGACGCACTGTAACTTGAAATTTGGTCACTTCAAAATCAAATCTCTGTGAAATTTTCCTTCAATTTCAACTTGCTCGACCCATCCAGGCTCGGTGCTAAAAAATGGAGCTTTGATACCATATTGTAGCATCCTCATCCAATTATTGGGCTATGCCACATAAAATTTTCAAACTGTATACAAAATTAAAACATAAAAATATTCTGCAAATACACAGATTCATACAGAATAATAATAGAAATACACATGCAACATACATAGGAAAAACCCATAAAAAAATGCATAAATAATTATGCAACACATAATTTAACACACAATTGACACTTATATTTGATAACAAGATCACCAACTGCATACAGACCTTCCACACTCCTCCCAGCCATAGACCACATTGCTCGCAATCTCAGCAGTGGGTCACCCCCGAGCTAAGGCTAAACTCTACCAGGGGAAAGGGAATACTAAGCCATTCTAAGGTCTGACAAGCATCATAATTTTTCATTCCAAGGTGCCCAACTGCTACAACTATCCTAAAGTATCTCAGTCCCCACATGTTTTTCCCACCCCATGAAGTGTGCCCCTTCTCTTCTTAACAGTCCCTCGGCTTCCCACTTCCCTTTCAAGGCTTTAGCAACAGGAAAAATAAGAAGTCTCAGAGCCCTGTAGTCATTTCCCGACACACGAGGGAACAATTCTGATTATTTTCTCACCTAGAGAAACTACTCACGGGCCTGACAACCTGCTTCTTCGACATAGCAAATATGTTGGGGATGCTACAATAAAATTTTCAAACTATATACAAAATTAAAACATACAAATATTACGCAAATACACAAATTCATACAGAATAATAATATAAATACACATGAATCATACACAGAAAAACCCATAAAACAAAATGCATAAATAATGATGCAACACATAATTTAACACACAATTGACACTTATCTTTGATAACAAGATCACCAATTGCGGTCATACCTTCCATGTTCCTCCCAGCCATAGACCACACTACTCGTAATCTCAGCAGTGGGTCACCCCCGAGATGGGGCTAAACTCTACCAGGGAAAAGGGAATACTAAGCCAGTCTAAGGTATGACAAGTAGGATAATTACTCAGTCCAAGGTGCCCAATTGTTGAAACTATCCTACAATCTCTCATTTCCCACATTCTTGTCCCACCCCAGGAAGTGTGACCTTTCTCTACTTAACAGTCCCTCAACTGCCCCACTTCCCTTTCAAGGCTTCAACAACAAGCCGAAAAAGAAGTCTCAGAGCCCTGTAGTCATTCCCCAGTGCACTAGGGAACAATTTCGAGCAGTTTCTCTCCTAGAGAAGCTACTCACGGTCCTGAAAACCTACTTCTTCGACATAACAAATCTCTCACTTGGAGAGAAATGCCTGCGGGCCTAACAAATCACTTCTTCGACCATGGGCCTAACAACCCACCTCTTTATCCTACAGTCAAACCAGGTTTCTAGTTGTCCACAACGCCAAGCTTCCCAAGTATAGTATGATGATGGAAGCAGCGGAGTTTGGATAGTAGGAGAGAATAATGGTAAAAATTAAGAAGGAAAATTAATGTAAAATGAACTAATTTCCCCCAAACATATTTGCATGTGCCTTTTATGACACATGGCACCCAAGGGACTCTCTTTTCCCCCCTTTAGAAACTTAGGATATAATGTATAAATTTATATCCATACTTTAACTTTTTAGGAATATTAATATAATATTCCATTAGGTTCAAGCCCCCTTTATATTATTAGACTGTTTCCTGGACTCTTAGATCTCTTGCCCCTTTCTATTGGAGTTTATCCCCCCATCTATTTTGTTTGGTCGATCTGCGTGCAGTAGTGTACTTAATTAATAATATGAGTATGGTTTACAATTACAATATAGGCACGACGACATTTAGCATCCATGCTCCCTGGCCTAATAAGCATATAAGCATTATATCCTATAATAAATTGTCTCACCGGCCTATAAAACACAACATATATACAAAGGCCCCCTAGACTTAAGATCACACACTCAATTCAGTGTGTGCAAGACTATGGAATGTGTGCACTCTTCTTTTGGTATGAGATTCTCGTGCACTGATTCAATGCACGTAGAATCGGACCAAAGACCTTATATCATCATCTCACCATCTTATAAGCATATTTACATTTACATTGACAATTGGGGTTTAGCTTAGGGGTATTACAATAGGGTTATATACCTTGTTGTGCGACACTTTCCTCTCCTGTCACAGAAGGATGAGCATTTTAGTTATGCCCATGCCACTAAGGCTATCAAAATGAGAAACTAAGGATAATGGAACTTTGTCCTAGAATCATGCGCATCTCTATAGTCTTCCAAAATTAGGTTCAACAAGTATGGCTCCCAACTAAGTATTGTCCCCTTCTTACACTGTGCAGCTGCTACTACCACTCCTCTTAGTTCCCTTTCCTTGCAACATTTTCTTAGTAACTTGCAAGCCATCATCTTTGTTGTGAATCTTGTGGCTAGCTCATTTATATTTTTGATAACCATGCCTTTGTTTCCCCTATCAGTGCCAAATTGAGCTTTTACTTCTTCTGCAATTGTATTTTCCTTTGTCTTATCATCTAAATATTGGTTTGGATTCACCCCGTCTGTTGGAAGATCTGTAATATTTTCAATTAGGTCTACATCAATTGGGACAGGTATATCCATCCATAAAAATCATCCATGTGCTCTCACCAGTAGTTTCTTCACGCATGCATTTACATCCTCCCCCCTACCAAAGTGTGGGATTTCTAACAAATTAATGATGCCTGAATTGTACAACTTTGTAATCCACTGTTTGGGTTCTTATATTGGAATTCCTAATGAACTTATCCCTTTTCTCTCCATACAAATTTCCTGAGCAAGCTTAGGAAACTTAGCGACACATGTGACATCGTGGTCTACCTACCTCAGTTTGGGAACAAACCTTAGCATGTCCTCTACAACTATTATTGATTCTGGAATTTGGGACAATGACAACGAAACCTTCTTATGTGTGCACTCTATTGTTATTGATGCCCTCGGCTTCTTCTTTGATGGACCTATTGTCTCGATATGTATTTCTTCCTCCATGTATTGATCTGTTTCATTGTCCTATTGTTCTACCCTAGGGTTATACACTACCTTGGGTTCATCTGATTATGTTTTCTCTTCATCTTCTTCATTTTTTTCTTCATGTATGTGTGTCACTTCTGGTTTTTCTATGTTAGGGTTTGCTTCTGTGTTATGGTTTTGTCTTTCCTCCACCTGGTTTACCTTTGTTGCTTCTTCCTCTGGGTTTTTTTCCTCGACCAGTGTCAGACTAACTGACTCACTCATTGGAGACAGGATCTCATCCACATATACCACCCCTGTCGCATCCTCTGTACATTTTTTGGAACTTCTTTTCCTTCTTGTGAACTGGTCAGTTTCTCTGAACTTTGATGGTGTCATTATTCTGGCTCAGGTGAAACTCGGTGTAAATCTAAGTTGGACTCTTAACAACTTCTCACACAATCGCAACCTATTCACTTATTTTCTCCTGTTTTCTCAAAATCACACTAAGTTTTTACATTTCCATGTGTTTCCCCTTTTATAAACTCTATTATAAATGCTCTTTCATATCCCACTTTTCTGTTCACCACCTTTTTCTTTTTCTGACCACTTTTTATCTCAACGCACTGCATTCACCTTTTCCTGTCGCGTAGTGTCTTTAGGTTCTCTCATATCACTTACTAACTTATGTTGTGTTTTGTATCCTTCAATTATATGTCTACTACTTGTCTATCTACTAACTTATTTTTTTACTTTTCTATTTTTTTTATTTTCTTTTTCTTATTTTAACTCCTACTATATACAATATGTACAAGTCTAACTTATACGTTGTAAATATTGAGGGTTGGTAGGTCGACTATCCCTGTACAGTTTCATTCGACTACCATTCACCAATACTTGAATCTCCTTTCCTGCTAAATCATGCAGTTGCATAGCACCTCCATCTATGATAGACTTTATCTCATATGGTCCTAGCTAATGCATCCTAAACTTCTCTAGGTGCTACAAATATTTATTGTCATAAAGGAGAGCCAAATATCCTTTCTTAACTTTATTCTTCTTGATGTGTCTGTCATTCCAAGATTTCTCCTTTTCTCTTTGTACTTCGTGATGGAACCCATCTATGATCATGTCTTCTTCTAGTTCCATAAGTTGAGCCAATATTTCTTGAGTTATGCCTCTTTCTGTCATGTTTGTAATAGTTGCAATGCACAAACTAGGTATCAAATACTCCAAAGGTACTATTGTTTCATGTCCATACACCAGTATGAAAGGTGTCTTCCCTATTATCTTCTTACACATGGTTCTATAATCCCATAACACTGCTAGTATCTTCTAGTCCCAATCATCCATGTTCACATTGCAAATCTTGGTTAAGGCATTCTTCACTATTTTTTTAAAGGCTTTCATTGTTCCATTATCCTGGGGATAGTAAGGATTTCACTTTTGATTATCTATCTCAAATTATTCAGTCATTTCCTGTATTGTATTATTAATTAAATGAGTCCCTTGATCACTCATCAGAATTATAGGGCATACAAATATTGTGACTACTTTCTCAAATAAGAAGTGCACTGCAGTTTCTGCGCTACAATCCTTCATTGTTGTTTCTTCAGCCCATCTGGTTAAGTATTTCATCGTTGTAATGATATACCTTTTTCCTGATCTTCTGGTCGGTGTATTAATTGGTCCTACAAAATATACTTCCCACTTATCAAACACTTTCAAATTTACTTGAGGTCTTAATGGAATCTCATCCCTCCTAGATGGTTTTCCAACCCTATGACAGACATCACAATTCTAACAATACTCCTTTGCATCCTTGTGAACTGTTGGCCACCATAATCATGCATGCAATATCTTTTGTGTTGTATATTTCCCTACATAATGTCCTCCAGCTATTCATTCATGTGCTTCTTCTAAAATGATAGGTCGTTCATGCTCCATGACACATCTTCTCAAAATATTGTGTGCATCGAGTTTGTACAAGTGGCTTGCAATCAATTGGTAGTTTGTATCTCTTACTACCAAATTCTTCTTATGCACAGTATTAAATTCCTTTGGGGAAAATCATGTACTAAAAAATTCAATAATGTCATCATGATATTCATCAACAATATGTACTAAAAATAGTTGTGCATCTGGTAAGTTTTCCTCCAATTTGCTTGGTTCTTCTCCATTAGTTATCTTGGACAAATGATCTGGCCCTGCATTCAATCTTCCAAGTTTCACCACAACTTCAAAATCAAACTCTTGAAACAACAATAGCCATATGCATATTCTTCCCCCCAACACTGGTTTATTGACCAAATATCTAAGAGAAGAGTGATTTGTAAGCATCTTAAAATGTTGGCCTAACAAATAATGTATGAAATTATGCAATGCACATACCATAGCCAATCCTTCTCTTTATATTGTATTGTAATTTTGTTCTGAATCTGACAGCTTCCTGCTTGCAAATGCTATGGGGTGATCTATATCACCTTCTCCTGGTTGTGCTAATACTACTCCAAGTGTTATTGCAGATGAATCCACATGAACATGGAACTCCTTTGACCAATCTGGAAAAAAAAAAATTGGCGTTGTCACCATTTTCTCCTTCAATATATCCAAGTTCTCTTGGAACTCATCATTCCACTGATTTTTTATTTCTTTCTTCAAAAATTTATCCATGGGAGCAGTGATCTATGCATATCCCCTTATAAACTTCTTGTAGTATCCTATGTGACCAAGTGTATATTTTAACTGGTGCAATGACTTAGGTGGTGGTAAATTCACTATGACAACAATTTTGGCAGGATCAACCAGTAGACCATGTTTACACACCACATGCCCTAACAAAATACAAAATGGTGCATTGAAAATACATTTATTAATATTCAATGAAATATGACACTGTCTACATCTGTCTAACATCAATATTAGCACTTCAAAATGATCCTTCAATACACTAAATATTTTCCAATCATCTAAGTAAACCACTAAAAACTTATGAATAAAATCCTTAAAGGAAACTACTACTACCCTTGAAAAGATAGCAGGGGAATTCTTCAACCCAAATGGCATCATTTTATATTGATATGACCCCTATTTTGTAGAAAATGTAGTCTTATGTTGATATTCTGATGTTATTTTGATCTGGTGATATTCTGAAAACCCATCAGTGAATGAATAAGCTTCTTGTCCTCCTACATTCTCCAATACTTCATATGTAAATGGGATAGGTAAAGGATCATGCAGACATGCATCATTCAACTTCCTCAAGTCTACATAGATCCTTATTCTCCCTTGCTTCTTCTCCTATACTACCATAGGGATAATCCATTCAAATTTTTCCACAAGTTCTATGACACTAGTTTCTAACATCTTATCAATTTCTTCCTTCGCTTTATGCTTATACATTGGATTCAACCTATAAGGTATCTGTCTTATTGGTCTAGCATCTGGTTTCAAAGGGATATTCATCTCTCCAAGTTCTCCTGCTACCCATTTTATCTCTAAAAACGTCATTGAAAACAAGTCACTATACTCATGCAGTAACTATGTTATTCTTTCTACTATCTGGTGTAAATGTGGATGAACCTGCACAAATAAGATCTATCTAGAAAAGGACATAGACAGTTTGCAGAAAAATGAGAAAAGACGGAAATGAGAGAGAGAGAGTCAAAGAATTGTATTAATTGTATTCCATACTCAAAGAGTGAATAATTTACAATAGATATAGGTTACATGAGTAATTAATGCACCATAGTAGTGATCTAGAGATATCTATACACTCACTGATAGACACTGGAGTGAACTTCCACCTAGTCCTAGTTAATCGATCCATGCAATCATTAGTTAACTGAGACACATGTGTGGAAGTAAGAGAGAGACATGCAATTGTTGGTGATAAAATTGAGGTTTCCATGCATGAGTGAATTCCACTAGTCTAACTAGGTGTAATTGACTCTAAACTGGAGAGGAGCGCCCTATTTTGTAGGGGAATATTCTCTAGAGAGAATATTCTCATCTAAGGAATTGTTCTCAACATTGGACTATCAGACTTAGGAAAATAATTTTAGTTGAGTGTGTAATATCTCCAACACCCCCCCTGAACACTACTAGGGTGTAAATGATGAATGGGTCTCGAAAATCAAGGCCATGTTAGGTACCCATTGTACAGTGCATCTAAGAATGAAACACTAAAAAACCAAGGAAAGAAGGAAAACATCATGGGAAAAAACCCCCCTCAAGGTACAATGCAAACCTCCTTGTTTTTGTGTTTTTTAACAAGAACTGGAAAAAAATTATATTATCAAAATGGCTACAATAGAAATGACGTCACTTTAAGTACATATTTAGTGTCTACTTGATTCATGATCAACAAGTCTATCCAAAGGAGTATATACATAATTTTTTTATTTCCTTCAACAAAATTTGCAAGAGGTATCTACTACTATAGATCTTTAAAAAAAATCCTAAAATACTAATTACTTACTAAAGAAAGGAGTCGCAACTTGTTGATTCATCAGGTCCAGTGTTGTTATATGATGGTCCTTGCTCTGCAATGTCCATGGCTTCAATCATATGTGCTATTTTTTTTCCGTCCCTATTGTTCCCTTGCATTGAGACCTGCTAGTTTGATGTCATTGATAGAGATTATTTGATCATTGATTCCACCACATGCTTGAGAAGGTTGCACTCTATCTCCAAAATATCTATTTGTTTCTTTACCTACAAAAGAGTATCCACAATATTTGTAAATTGTTCCATGCATCACTGCTCAGATTCCCTAAATTTTGAAATGACGGAGAAAACAGAAGTTTTATGTCATTGACTCATCTCCTCGTGAATCTGTAAAATTTGTCTGAACTCCATGATATCATGGGGCTCCATTATGTATGAGTAGATTGAAAGTAGACAATCCTCCAAACTGAATACATAAATTGTTAAGAAACCTAATCTCTAAGTATACAATACTTTCTTCAGTAACAAATTTTACCCTATAGAAGGAGAGGAAAGGCAGTTTCTTCCCTAAACATAGGGAATGGAGATTTTGATTCTAGGGTGGAGAAACTAGTGACCAAGGAAAGGTCCAAGAAACATGGTCACAATTAAGAATCTATAAAACTTGTAGGCTACGAGGTGCCCAATACTACAACTCCAAATCCAGCAACAGAGCTCCTCAAAAAATGTTAGAAGTGTATGAATGGATCATATCCCAAGAGTTTCAAAGAGAACATCAATTGAAACTAGACCAAACCTAAATAGGATACACTAAAATATGGTTGGAAAGAGAAGCATGTGACTAGTATCATTCCTTAAGAACCAATCACACATTTTTTATTTGAATATTCTCAAGGAGAAAGAAATAAGTTATTGTCATGGGAGGAATCTTACTAGAGGAAGAAAAGCATACCCTTATGGATCATCAAGGAAGGCAATGAAAACACCAATTTTTTTCACAAATATGCTCAAAGAAGGAAGGCTCGCTACACTATATAGGAGATATAAGAGAAGAATGGGGTTGTACACATAGGTCATGAAGGTATTGCAAGTACTACCTTATATCACTATAAGAAAATCTACAAGGGCCCTAAAGAGGAAAACCTTGTATAGATCGTGACAATTCTCTATAATTTCTATAATCCAATTAATGAGGAACAAAATGAAGACCTCTTATCACCACTAGAGGAAGAAGAACTAAAATAATTTTTTAATACTTTTCAAAAGGAAAAAGGATCTTGGACCAGATGGTTGGCCCATAGAGTTATTTAGAAGCTTTTATGAGGTCTTAGGGAATGATTTATCATATATGGTTGAGGAATATAGAATGTATGGGAAGGTTCATGCACCCTCCCCCCCAAATTCTACCTTCATGATAAACATATCCAAAATGGACACTCCTACCTTTTACTCTTTGACGTTTTTAGAACAATATCACTATGCAACTATTTATACAAGATTATTGTTAAAGTTATCCCAAGAAAATTAAAACCAGTCTTGTCCAAAGTCATCTCAACTAAAAAATTTGGATTTTGAGAAGGAAGATTGATATTTGATGCAATATGGGTGACTCAAGCAATGTTTCACTCTAAAAAAAAGAGTATGCATTATTTCATCATCAAATTAGATTTGTCAAAGGTATATGATAGGGTACAGTAGACATTTGTTAGAATGAATATGATGCATATAGGCTTTAATTTAATTGTTATTAATTGGATTGAAGCTCGTTATTATTATTATTCTTATGCATTCTTGATCAATGGAACAACAACCCAATTCTTCAATCCCTCCAAGTGTTTAATGCAAGGCTTCTCATTGTCTCCTCTTTTGTTGGTTTTGTAATGATGATTTTAGAAGGGTAATCGGAAGTCTGAAATAGGAAGAGGAAATAAAAGGAACCCAAATAGCCAAAGGTTGCACTATATCACAAATAGTGTTTTTTTATGATGTCCTCTTATTTGGGAATGGTTCTATAAGATAAGGTAAATCCATAGACAAAGCTTTGCATTTATACTAAAAAGATACAAGAGTGGAGATTAACTACCAAAAATCCCATGCTATAAATTGGCAAATCCTCAAGTAGCCCAAATCAAAGGAATTCTTCCTCTCCAATTAAAAAACGGTAATGATATTATGAAGTACCTAGGTTATCACTTAAAGGATAATGATTACAAAATGAAGGGTTGAATGTGGATTGTTGATAGGTTGATATGAGAATCAAAACAAAGTTACCAACTTAACTAGAACTCTCCAAAGTTCTCACTTTTTTAAAGTGGCTATTTTTACCCCTATTTCAAAAAGTCGTGCTACTAGTAGCACCATTTTTGGGGGAGGTGGTTAAAATTGCAACATGTTGCAACTTGTTTGAAATTGAACCCTTGGAATTGTGAATAGAACCCTAAAATTGACCCTTGAATTGAAAAGTGATATTACCAATAGCACCATTTTGGGGGGAGGTGGTTAAAATTGCAACTTGTTTGAAATTGCAGCCTAGACATTGCAAACAGAACCCTGAAATTGCAGCCTAGACATTGCAAACAGAACCCTGAAATTGCCTATTGAATCAAAAAATGATGCTACCACTAGCACCACGGTGTTTTTTGGAGTTAAAGTATGACGTAATTGAAATTGTGTCCTTGACCACTAGCATCGCCGCAAATAAAACACAAAAAATGGACTCCTAAATCTAAAAGTGTTATTACTTGATCATTTATGTATTAACTAATTTTATTTTATTTTAATAATTTGCATTAAGAAAATAATTATATTGGGAAAAAAACACCCTTAAACAAATTCCTCCTTTTTAAAGCAAAAAAAAAATATTTTAAAAACAAAGAAAAAAAAATATTTGTTTGAAAATAAAAAAACTCAACTTTTAATCAAAAAATTATAAAAATAGTAAATCTATTTTTTTTGGAAAAAAAAAATTAAAAAACAAAATTACCCTAATCATTAAATTTAAAACACCAAAATCGAAAAAAAAAAACATAAAAATAAATAAATTTTTAATAAAATAAAATAAAAAACAATCTAAAATATAAAATTAATATAGACAAACAAAATAAAAATTCTAACTAGAACACAATATTTGTAAAAAATAAAACATTAAAAAAAAATTAAAACAACAAAACCAAATTT
>ML825498.1:104897-134160 GCA_009831015.1 Picea engelmannii | reverse complement strand
TAGGTCATTCTAAAGTATAATATTTTTCTAATTTACATAAATAAATGTTGTAACCCCACAAGTAAATCTTATAATTTTTTAATTCTAATAAATGTTAGAATTTTTACTTTTAGTAATATGGGAATATGTTGAGAACAAGACTACGGTATATAATAAATTATGTGATGCAACATACTCACAAAATAAAGTGGATCGGCACACTTCTAAAATGTCATAATACCACAAGTAAATATTATATAAACACAAAAATATAATTATATTTGAAAATACGTTTCCTAGCCTTTGAAGAGTGTGTACTTGCATCCTACAGACCTTGGGAGAATAAAAACATGTCCAGAAGTTAAATAACTTAAGGATTGATAGAACTCCTTGTTTGGATTGGGATTAAGCAGTAGGGTTATTTGATGGAGCCTCACAAGACATGGGCAAAAAATGTGGGGTAGGGTCTATTTTAAAATGTCCAACCTTAGAGACCTTCAATATGAAAATGAACTGTGGGTATGGGACAAATACAAAAGGAGAATTGTTAGCCTTATGGTGCATGTTTTATTTTGCAAATGTATTGAAGGTTACAATATTAATGCTCACAGGTGATTAAAAGTTCATTATTGACTGGTTCAATAATGATAATAATTTGCAGGTTCTCGCTTTGTAGCCATGGATGGAAAAAATCAGGATTGTGTGGAAGTTTTATTCAACTAAAAGCACATCACATTACAGAACATATAACAAGGTTTCATATCATATGTCCAAGGAAGCACTACAGCTGGATGAGGAAGGTGTTTTTTTACAAAAATCATAGATAGTCTTACAGGGAACTATGAAAAAGTGCCTACAAGATAAAGAATATCAGTAAAAGGGATAATGATAGGATGGATATTCATTGTAATAGACTAGTTAATGTTTCTTTTGTGTTATGATAATTTTGTAAACAAGGTACTAACATGAAGGTAATTGATGTTGTATTTGGTTTTATAAAAGTTTTGGTGAAGGTTAATTGATGGGAACAGTCATGAACTGAAGACAGGATAATTTAAGTTGTAATGTCCTCTTGGGAACATATTTAATGTCCTTAATACTAAAATGTCATCTAAACTACAATAAGTGCATAAAATCAACCAAACCAAAAAATACTAAAAATTACTTGCAAAATCAAAGAAAAATGGTACCCAAAAATTTGAAATTTTAGAATGTGTTGTGTACTCAACACACTATCATGTACTTTTTAAAATTTTTATAGTTATAATTGTTTATAGACAATTATAAGCTATATCTTTATTCTATTTTGGACTATGAGATTTTGATAATAACCCTTTTTTGATACAACCTTACTATGAACATTTGTTGCAGCTTTTTACTTAATATAAATATCTATCAATTATTGTTAAAAGAAGATTCAAATTTAATATGGTATATAAAAATAGTGATTATAATATTTTAACCATGAAATTTTTACTTAATACAAATATCTACCAATTATTGTTAAAAAAATATTCAAATTTAATATAGTATATATCTAAATAATAATTATAATATTTTAACCATGAAAACCTCTATAATGTGTGTCTATATTCACATATCAATAATCATATATATATATATATATATATATATATATATATATATATATATATATATATATATATATATATATATATATATATATATATATATATATNAAATATATATATATATATATATATATATATATATATATATATATATATATATATATATATATATATATATATATATATATATATATATATATATTCTAAAACAATACATATCAACTTTTTATTATTATAATATAAACATTTTGCATGTAAGTAACCATAATTTATTATTCACAATACAAAATGGTCTTATACACATACGTAGTGGAACATGGAATTTGTTAAAGTGTTAAATGGTGGGACATTGTAGACCTCAAAAGTGGAATCAAGCAACGAAAAAGAGGTAGAAAATCATTGAAAAAAACATACCACAACAAAGGTAAGGTAAAGGACAAAGATTTTTAAAATAGGTAGAGGTCAAGGGTTTTTTTTTAAGAAGAGGCACATGGTATGAAGAATACAAGTGAGATACTTGATTTTATACTTGCAAGATTTCGTGGCATAAGTTGTTTGGAGAACTTCAAATGAAAGTGAGTAGAGAGTCATTTAGTACATGGATAAACCATGAAAATGTGATGATGTGAATAGCATACTAAGACTGAAAAATATCGTAATAACAGGAACCATGATGGTAACTCGAAGATGAACAAAAATTAGATTCCAACATTATGGCACACATAGGAGTCTAAAAGGAACTTTTTATTTCTTCTTTGTATCTTAATTACAAATGAAAAAATTAATATTATTTATTTTATTTTATTTATTATTTATTTTTATTTTATTTAATTATTTTTACTATTCTTTATTTATTTAATTATGTATTTAAAATTAGAATTAGAATTAAATTAAAACTATAAATCCTATATGATAACTGAAATTAATAACATTTATTATTTTTTCTCCAATTATAAGTAATTTCATATAAACTATTTAATATATATATATATATATATATTTATAACTTATAAATTACTTTTTATTTAGAATTTATACATTATCTTTTATTTAGAATTTAATATATATATATTTAGAATTTATACATTACTTTTTATTTAGAATTTGTAAATTTGTAAATTTATAATTTAGAAATTTGTTGATTACAAAGGTAAAATTACATATATTAATTTTAATTTATTTATAAGTAATTGCATGTAATTATATTTATATTTAAAATTTATCAGTTTCATTTTATTAAGAAATAATCATATAAATAATAATTGTTGGATTAACTAGATAAATAAATAAAAATTACAGTTAGTATTTGTAAGTTGTTCTTTGCAATCATACTCACAAATATAAATCTAAAATTTGATTTTTTAAGTAAAATTGTAATTAAAGTTTTTAAAAAATGAATTAAAATTAAAATTAGTGTTAAAATTATAAAATAAAATTAAGTTTAAATTTAAAAATAATAGAAACCTAAACATAAAACTAAACTTTTTTTCTTTTATTATATTTACTTCCAGAATTATAGATAATTATTTTAATTAATTTCATGTTAATAAAAATATGTAATCAAATTGTCTCTTCATAATTCAATTCCTTAATAATGATAAATGAATTAATTTCATATTAATATAAACATATAATCAAATTGTCTCTTCACAAATCATTTTTTTCATAATGATGAACCAAATTGGTTTATGAAATGTCAAAAAAATGATGCCTATATCTGAAAGATTCCCTAAACATTAACACTAGCATTCCCTAAACATTAACACTAGCACTAGCAGTAGAAATATAAAATTAATAAAATTATAAAGAATGTAGGTTATGATACATATTTTCATGACCAATAATGTTAGCACTCTCTCTATGTGTGATATTTGCAATAAACTAGTGAAATATTTGCAATAAACTAGTGAAAGTTCCCTAGCTATTCATCTTGATATAGTTCATCCTCATAATATACGAACCAAACATTAAAGGACATTAATTGAAAAAGGTATGCACAACAAACCTCAATATTCAAGAGGTAACTTCAAAATTTATAGAAAATTGTGATATATAAAGAACATTAATTGAAAGATGTATGCACAACAAACTTCAATATTCAAAAAATAACATCAAAATTTATAGAAAAATGTGATATATGTCTAGTCGAGTAACAAATTCAAAGAAAACTTCAATATTCAAGAGGTAACATCAAAATTTATAGAAAATTGTGATATATGTCTAGTAGACAAATTCAAAGGTAAATGTATATGATTTTCTATGGATTTATTATAAATAATTAGTGGTGTACTTGTAAAGTTACTATAAATTTACTATCACTACAAATCAGGTCCAACTATTCCCTCCCGAGGAAAAAGAAAACAACCAAAAACATCCAAGACATTTTCCTTGAAAAACTCAAATCCGTACAAGACTTAGTCGTGGCTTTCCTAAAGGAAAATGGAAACTAGAAGGTCATGGCCATAACTTTTATAAGAGAAAATATTTTTCGTGCCCACAGCTTGGCCACAGGGCTGGGCCCCCGCGGCCAAGTCACAGTCCACACCAACGACTTGGCCATAGGGTTTCCCCCCCCCACGGTCAAGTCATAGTCATCCTAGGTTGTGACTTGGTCGCGGGGGGGGGGTAGCCTTGTGGCCAAGCTGTGGGCACGCCAACGGCTTGGCCTCAGGGTTGGCCCCACACGGTCAATTCACAAGCGTCCAACCTTTTAGCCAAGCCACAGTCCAGTGGACTATGAATTGGCCGCGGGGACCCATCCCTATGGCCAAGCCATGGGCATGCCCACAACTCGACCATAGAGGCCACGACCTAAACTAAATTTTAATTTAAAAATTAAATTAATATTCATACCATTAAAATTAAAATTAAAATTAATATTCATAACTGTAAATTAAAATTTTAATTAAAAAAAAAATTACAGTTACATACCTGAAGCTCAGCCCATCGAACGCCCACCAACACATCAGCCCGACCAACACAACACTTGCCAATAGCCCGACCAACACAATGCCCTCCAACAGCCCGCAGGAACGCCCGCCAACACTCGTGAATGCTAACAAACACCAAAAGGTTAGAAAAATGTTTGAACGATGATGTGTGGTTGATATATAAACCTTCTTTTGGGTGAAAGATGTTTCGACCGAACAATCTTTCAGCCGAAAGATATTTCGGCTGAAAACTAGTTTGGCCGAAAGATTGTTTCTGCCGGAATATCTTTCAGCCGAAAGAATATTGTCGGATGGAAAAAATCAATCCGACTAAATATTTACACGGAAATCGAGGATACCGTCACTGTACCATTCGATTTGAAATTCCACCATTCGGTCGAAAAATAGTTCAGCTGAAAAAAATTTCTTTCAGCCGAACAATAATATTAGTTTGACCGAAAAAATGTTTTTTCAAAATTTTGGAGGTCAGATTATCACGAAAGTGTTACCCACCTCCGTGATTTCACCCACAAGTAATCTTTCTTATCTCCCTGGTGTCTAAAAAAGGTATCATATAGTGCATCAATATCAACAATATAATTAGGAGCTAGACCTCTAAACCATTTCCTCGCTTCTCCATCTAAGCTTTGCACAAAATGTCTCATCCAAACATCTGCATGCTCCACATTAAAATTATCTTCAAAATTGTAGAAAGAGTTTAAGTGCTCTTCAACAGTGACTTCCCCCTCTCCATTAAATCTTGAAAAATACTTCATATAATCATTAGGTGGGAAGGCATACAATACTTGTGGTAAAATTAATGGTGCACATCTGGCTGCAAAAATTGCATCCATCCTATTTACAACCATATTTATCACAATGGATGTTTGAACTGTAGGAATAGGAAAAACTTGTGATGTAGAAAGAGAAACAATTCCTTCGGTAGAAAACTTAGTTGAGATGATATGAATTTTTGATATTCAACTAATGAAATCAAAGGTTTCCTTTCTAAACAAGGATAGGATGAAGGTTCTAGAAACAAAGTATTTTGAAAGGAACAATAATGTGGTTTAACCTCTTCAAAAGAACTAGATTGGGGTGATGAAGATAAAAGTGTATAAAGTTCACTTTTAGTATCTTTGGGAAAATTCCTCAAATCTATAGCTATGGATAAGGTGTTTATTTGTTCTTCTCCAATGAGCTCAGCAAATAATTTCCATTTCTCTAAATTTAATTTAGAGATAGTTGAAGGAAAGGATACAACTAAAGGTTGAACAATAGGATTTGTTTCAATTCCAGGTACAATTTCTACAATTGGAGGGTTATTAATTGGTTCATAAGAATTTCCTTGAGCACTTGTAGAAGAAGATTGATCTTTTGAAGAAGATCGTTGTTTTGAAGTATTTTTATATTTTCTCAATAAATTTTCAGGATCAGACATTGTTGGAACAGGCTTAGGATCCGGGTTGTTTCTGGTCACTTGTTTCTTTGTGGATGATGATAACGTTTGAGGAGGTTTAATTCATTTACCTTCGATTTTAGGAGACATAATTACTACAGAGGAGTCATCAGGTGAATTATACACTATCTCATATGAATGTCCAAATTCTTGTTCACGATCAAGATTTAGATATTGTCTTTCTTGTCCTCCAAGGGAAAATGTCTTCATTCCTTCATCCCCGACAAGGATGCCAAAAGATGTTAGTCCCTAAAGTTTCACTTGATTGTGAGAGGGCAAGCTCGGGCATCATCAAGTTATTGCAATGGTATTTTATAAAGGTTTTGAATAGGATTTAGAAATGGTTGAAGGTTGGTTTAAGGACACAACAAGGATATAATGCTCAATGTAACACACCCATGGTGGGGTGTCAAAATTTTTTTCTTCTTAAGAAAATCAAAACACCCATTCAGGGTCTCTATTCCATTTTTCTCTTCTAAAGATTTCCAACCATGGCCTCCATGCTCCGAACCAAGCTTAGAGATGATAGATATCCTCTACCAAGTTCTTCATGATTCTTCCATCCATCTATACTCGCATATGACCATGGGCTATGACCAGACACCAATACAACAGGTGCCAAGAAAACCACCGCGTGAATCCTCAAAGTGGAAAATATTTGTAGTTCATAATCCAATGCCGCGTGTCCTCAAAGATTTTGATTGCCATGATTCACTTCAAGACTTCGGTGTTCAGGATTTTTGAGTGCTCCAAAGTATTTTCTCCCCGGAGTTACAGATCGAGCACCATGTTTCCCTCGTGATCGACGGTTGTAAGTTACTTTGGGAATTCGACATTCAGGAGTTTTGAACACTCCAAATCATTTTTCCTCTGAAATACTCTGTACCCGTAGTTACAAATCGAGCGCACCACGTCCCTTGTAATCGAAGGTTGTGAGGTACTTCAGGACTTTGACGTTTGGGAGTTTCAAACACTCCAAGCACCTCTTTCCTTCGAAGTGCTATGTATCTGGAGTCACAGATCGAGCGCCACATGTTTTCCCCAATCAATGGCCATTATCCATCCTTTTCCCTGCTTCAGGTGACTTGTAGTCAATTCTCCTTCACGTTCTTTCTTCCAGAGTACCAATCCTTCGAAGCAACAGATCTCACACCACACGTCCTATTCCAATGGATGGTTCCGATGAATTCCAATGCTCTGGCCTTTGGGAGTTCTTGTGCCTTTATTCTTCAATTCCTCCAGAACAATTTTCAGCCGGAGTAAATCTATAGTCCCCACATGTCCCGACAACGAATGACTAGGATGTTTTCTTACCTCTGGAGCTTCGGACGAATTATGTTCAATGCTCCACTTCCTTTCCCCCAGAGTTCACACTGCCAAACTCTGTGATATGCTAACGTGTTTCCCTATTAGATTGATGGTCATGATTTACTTTGGCAGTTCAGACTTCGGAACTTCTTAACTCATGCAAACCCACTTTCCTCCAAAGTGGCTATATTCTGAAATGGGAAATCGAATAACACATGTCCTAAGTTGATGGATGACTCAGATGAACTCCGACTCTCCGGCCTTCGGGAGTTCTTGTTAAAACAATTCCCTTTTCTACCAGAGTGGTTTTCCTCTGAAATGGCATATCATCTACCACGCATCCCTTCCAACGGATGGCGGGGATGACTTTGGGACTCTGACCTTCAAAAAGCCCCATGCCTTCACACTTTGGTTCTTTCGAAGTGACTTCTCTCAAGAGTGTAGGATCTAATGAAACCTGTCCCTTTCGATTGGATGGCTCATATCTGCTTTGAATCTCCATCTCTTCGGGAGTTTCACGATGTAGGATCCTATTTTCTTCCAGATTTGGTCATTTTCGAGATGACCACAACCTTAATCTGATGGTTCAAGGGTATCAACGTGACTCCAGAGACATATGACTCGTAATTTCCGTTCAAGGGTCCCTTGGGTCCCAGTGTCTGCCACTCCGAGAGGGACACCCGACAAAGCTGTCACTCAACACATGGGCTCCCACATGATCTCGACGTTAATAATTGTGTCTCCCACCTGATCGAATGATCGTGAGGGATCCCAAAGGATCCTTAGATCCGCGGTCCACATAAAATTCGAGAATTTGGGACTTTGGGACTTCATGGGCTTTGGTGTTACCAACCCTTTGTCCTCTCGAAGTGGTCAACGTCGGGCTGACTATATCGTAGATATCACAGTCGGGATAATTCCTGGGCATCCTCATATCTAAGACCCACATTAAATTCGGGACTTCGGGAGATTCACCTCCTATGCGATGAATATGATCAATTCGTCGAACCTGCGAAATCTGAAGGGCTCTAAGGTTTAATGCCCACATTCCTTCTCCAGATCTGATGATCGTGAGGAAATTCAAATCCTCCCAAAATAATCTCATCCATTCATCTATCAACGAAAGGATATTTCCTTCCGAGGCATGAAACTCACTATTCTACCTGAGTTTTGTCATCTCCTTGAGTACTTAGGTATTTTTTGCTAATTCTCCTGAACTTAACGCTTAGATAAATTCTCCATGCACCTCTTGTGATCCTTTATCAAATCTAGAACTTAAGGGGGGTTCTCGATCTCGTCTCTCCTCGCAAAGGATATGTGCATACATGCACTACCTCTCCTGAGATTAACTGACCCCTTCCTTCAGAACAACTAGGAGTGTCGGCATGCACACGTGACGCTATGCCCAGAGTCAACAAATTCACAGTTCACTTATTTTAACTTGATCCACCACAGGGCTCAAGCATTTATGTGTAAAAGCTAAAGAATTTATTATTTTCTTCAATACACAATTAGGTAGAATTGAAGGGATACAGTATAACCATTAAGAAAACATGTCCATCCCTGCAACATTCATAGGATATCCAACTTTAATTTACAGTTACCACTTAAATACATAGTATATGATATTACTTATCTATTATAGGTGGTAGCCAACTAACTGACTGTGGGTGTTCATCCTTCCACCCAACCATAGGCTTAGAGGTATTCATTCTTATTGATCTGGCCACCCCTGTGCCAAGCCATGATATCACCAGGGAATTTATGCCAATTCTCAACAATCCTTTCTCCTTCACATCTTTCACGATGTTTATTAGGTGCTTCCTCAACATCAAGCTCACGGTCTTCTGCTCAGGTCCCACTTTCTGCAAAATCTCAGAGATTTTACCTCTCTGACACAACCTCGACGAGGTTTATCAGATGCTTCCTCAACATCAAGCTCGTGGCCTTCGACTCGTTCTCTGCTAGAGTTTTCCTCACATTCTCCACTCTTCTCTTTACATCCTCTTACATGCCTTGGAAACACCTCCCTCCTATCATATTTCCTCCTATTAGAAGGAGACTTGGGTTAGTTTGGTTCTGCCGAACTCTGTGGTACCTTGGCCTGACCTTATGCTACTAGACCATTCTTCTATTCATGAGGGTCGTTGAGGGTTCAACAACGAGTCCTTTTATTATTAATTGTTCTCTTATCATTTTCACATTCTTTCCTCTAGTGATATCATGGCTAGTACTTTCAAGGCTTCACCCCCACAGTCAATTAGTTAGCAATCAGACAATAATAAAATTACATTGTTCCCATGACACAACACGGTAATCCTAATTAATGATTAATTAAAAGTTGGGGGAAATGGGGGTGTTACAATTCCTTCCCCCTTAAAAAGGAACATTGTCCTTGGTGTTCTTTCTTAGTAACACATGTCATGACTTTCTCATTCAGCCACTTCAAAAGTATTGACCTTCTTTCTTGGTCAGGTCCTTTTTGAGACTCTTAGTCTTCGTTATCTACCTTCAATAATTCTTGGACAACAAGCACATTAATCATAGTCTCATTCAAAAAAATTTCACTGTTGCATAAAGTTTCCAGGAAAATTTCATAATCTAGCATAATAATTATCTATGCAGTTTGTGGATTTGTGTCCACATGCTTGTCTGGTTATCGAGGTTCACTTTTTTTCCTTTACATACCCATTGTGACGCGAATTGTCGCAACCCTCACGGTCCAACCCGCTCTCACCAGGACCTCCTCTTCTCTTCGGCCCGAAGAGCATCAATACTCTTTTGTCTTCCTAACGGAAGACCTGCACCCACAGTTCACTCCTCTCTCATCCGAATTTCCTTTACTCGGGGGATCGGAACTTCGCTTCTCGCGCCATCAACCACTCGGGATTCCAACTCCCGATACCCGATGCGCCGAGATGCTGAGACTCGCGATCTCGCGATCTCGGGGGCTTCGCTTCTCGCGAGGTCAGATTAACTTCACCTCGACTTCTGAGGCCCGAGTCGCCGATACCCGAGTATCGCTACCTCGTCTCCTCGCGAACTCGCGACTTATGAGACCAGTCGCTTGGCTCTTCAACTCCCGAGACCCGATGTCCTGAGATCACCTCACGAACTGTCGATTCGCCGAATCCACAAGTTGAGTAACACTTCCTCGTAGTCCCGATCAACGCTTTTACTCTCCCAAGCTTTAAACCTTCCCTGCTTGCGCTGTAGACTTACCGTCCACCTTCTTCCTTGCTGCGTCCTCGAACAAGAGGTATCTCTCCACGAGACGATTCGTCAGCCTGCGACCCTTCCTCTCAATCTGTCCATGCAACTTCTCTTTATTGCCTTTCCATAACTTGAGGGCCTATCTCTCCTAAGCTTCATGACTTCAATTCCCTCAGGAAGAAGTTCTTGCACGCACCCTTTGCGGCAAATATTCAAGACACGCTAAGTGTTTGAAGCTTCTGACCCAGCGCAGTCCGGCAGCAACAGTCTTCAACCCCTTTCTCAGAATCGCAACTCTGAGACTTCGACCTCGACCTGCACTTAACCTGCACGGCTCGAATAACCCAACACAATTCTGGTAGAGGAGAATAAGAGTTTACCTATAGAGCCCCCTCAACGCACTCTATGCGGAGGAATTCGACTGCACTCTATGCAGGAATCTTATGGCTCGAATAGAGAAACAATTTGAAACTTATTCTCACCTCTCTCCCAGATTTCTAATCTGCCATGAAATTACATATGCAGCATATACAATGAAGGCATAACAAGAAGCAAGTATGCAACAGCATAATATCAACAACACACAGAGAATAATCACAGCCATGGAATTGAATCAAATCTTTCCTATTAATTCAATATCTGTACATGGGGATTCTTCACCAGTTCTCTACTTTTATCTCTCCTTGCTCCTGAGTGCTAATGCTAGATCCTAATACAATGATACAAAGGAGGGTGCCTATATTCCATTTTCCCTCTCGAAAGAAAAACTGTCTAATCTAGACTTAATTAATTTATCTGCTTGCATTAAATCTAATAAATGCCTCAGCTACCTAAGGACGAGAGCTCATCTGCTCAAGGTCCGTTACAATTTACAAGTACGCTTCATTACACCAATGCATTAATGTTTGGCGCACCAAATATCAAAATATTTCAAAGTTTGAATTATGGCGCTCTCCAGCTGTCTTTTCTTTGCTCCACGCTCTGGCTCGCTTGTTGAGGTGTGGATGCCCCTGCATCATACTCCTCGGCTCAAAATATTTCATGGGCTCCTGTCCATGAGCTTCTGCACAGTCTGACCATGCTCCTGTATGACTGCCTCTGTTTCCCAGCTGGCATCCTCCACTGGGTGATTCTTCCATTTCACCAGGTATTCAAAATATTGCTTTCTCCTGGTCTTCCTTCCCACTTGCTTGTCCAGAATACACTCCATCTGAGGCTTCTGTGCAACTGGCAATTGTTTCTTCCACTGGACCACTGGTTCCTCAGTTCCAGTTTCTTCTTCTCCAGCCCTGTATGGGTATAAATCTGAAACGTTAAAAATCGGAGATATCCCGATGCCCTCTGGCAGCTCAAGCTCATAAGCGTTCTCTCCAAACTTTCTCAGGACTCTGCATGGCCCGATTCTCTTCATCTTGAGCTTGTTATATGTTCCCCTTGGGAACCTTTCTTTCCTCAAGTGCGCCAGAACCATGTCACCAACTTCAAACTGAAGTTGTCTCTTCCTCTGATCGGCTCTGCGCTTATACTCTTGGTTGGACTTTTGGAGTCGCTGCTTCACCTCCGCGTGAAGTTCTTTCATCGCCTCCGCGAACTCCTCAGCTCTCGCGCTGCTAGTTTCAGCCTGTTCTGACACCCTGAGCTCAGACACTGCCCTTGGCTGTGTTCCATACAAAATTTGAAATGGGCTCTTACCTGTACTCCGATTCATCAAATCGTTGTACGCGAATTCTGCCTGTGGTAGGATCTGATCCCAACTGCTATGGTGCTCTGTCACCAAGCTTCACAATAAATCTCCCAGACTTCTATTGACCACTTCCGTCTGTCCATCTGTCTGTGGGTGATAAGCAGAACTGAATGCCAAGTCAGTCCCTAGCTTCTTCCATAGCGTCCTCCAAAAATGACCTATGAATTTCGTATCCCGATCCGAGACTATGCTTCTCGGAAATCCATGCAATCTCACAATCTCTTTGAAAAACAAATTCGCGATGTGCGTCGCATCGCTGGTCTTATGACACGGAATAAAATGTGCCATCTTCGAAAACCTGTCCACCACCACATAGATGGAATCAACTCCTTGTTGTGTCCTCGGCAAACCCAAAATAAAATCCATACTGATCGCCTCCCATGGTCTCTCAGGTATGGGCAATGGCTGATATAACCCAACATTTTGCTTTCGGCCCTTCGTGTGTTGACATATCTTGCAACTGTCAACGAATCGTTTAACATCTGCTCGCATGCCTGGCCAATAATACGACTCGCTCAGCTTGGTGAATGTTTTATCATGTCCAAAGTGACCTGCTAGTCCACCGCTGTGTTTTTCCTTCACTAAATTCTCCCTCATGGAGCAATCTGGAATGCACAGTTGATTGCCCCGAAACAACAATCCTTCCTAGATCAGGTAGTCTATCCACGGAGTTCGGTCTCTAAGAACTGGATTCTCGACCGCTTCGTAAGCTTCTCCAAAGTCTGCATCACTTGCATACATATCTTTTAAATTCTCAAAACCTAGCGTCTTGACCCTGAACTCCTGCAGCAACAAGCATTTTCTGCTCAAGGCGTCAGCCACCTTGTTCGCAGTTCCTGAAATGTGCTTCACAAAATTTAAATTTTGCATGTACTCTACCCACTTCGCATGCTTTTGGTTCAACTTCTCCTATTGACTTACAAATTGTAACACATGATTATCGCTGTACAAAATGAACTCCTTGGGTATTAAGTAATGCCTCCACTTTTTCAATGCCTGTATGATGGCATATAACTCTTTATCATACGTGGAGTACTTCAGCTTTGCATCATCTAGCTTCTCACTGTAGTATGCAACAGGTCTGTCATCTTGACTCAGGACCCCTCCAACAACATACCCACTGGCATCACACTTCACCTGAAAGGTTTTCTGGAAATCTGGCAGCACCAGAATTGGTTGCTCTGTTATCTTACGCTTCAACAGATTGAATCTCTTTTCATCCTCTGTTGTCCAATGAAAAAATTTATGCCGCTTCTTCACGGTGTCCATCATCACGGAACTAATTCCACTGAAATTCTGAATGAATTTTCGGTAGAAACTAGCTAAACCATGAAAGCTCCTTACCTCAAAAACATTTCTCGGCGATGGCCAATTTCTGATCACTTTCACCTTCTCAGGATCCATCTTCAATTCATTCACTGAGATTACAAAACCCAAATAAATGAGTTCTGTCTGCATGAAGGAACACTTCTTCAAATTGATCAGCAGCTTCTCCTGCTGTAGCTTTTTCATCACAATGGCCAAATGCCTCATATGTTCAGCCTTGGTCTTGCTGAAAATCAGTATGTCGTCCAAGTACACGACCACAAACTTGCCAATGAATTCCCATAGGACTTCCTTCATCAGCCTCATGAATGTGCTTGGTGCGTTTTTTAAACCAAATGGCATGACCAGCCATTCGTACAAACCCTCGTTTGTCTTGAATGCTGTCTTCCATTCATCCCCCTCTCTCATCCGGATTTGATGATATCCGCTCTTCAAATCTATCTTTGAAAAGTAATTTGCCCCACTCAGGCAATCCATCAAATCATCCATTCTCGGCAGTGGAAATCTGTACCTGATGGTGATTTTATTTATCGCCCTCGAGTCTGTACACATCCTCCAGCCTCCATCCTTCTTCGGACTCAATACTGTTGGAACAACACATGGACTAAGACTCTCCCTCACTAGTCCTTTGTCAAGCAGATCCTGTACCTGCCTCTTGACCTCCTCGTTCTCTTGGGGTGTCAACCTGTACACTGCCTTATTCGGCAAACTTGCCCTGGGTATGAGGTCGATATGGTGACTCACACTCCTCATTGGTGGCAACGAATGAGGTAGTTCGTCCATGATGATATCAGCGAACTCTCCCAGCAGTTCCTGAATCTCCTCTAGCAAGTCGTCCACTCTTGTGCTTGTCAAGAAAATTCTCGGTTTCCTGACAACAAAGAATTGTGGATCTTCATCCTTCTCCAGCTCTGTGAGAAGTTCTTTTCCACTCATAAGAAGTATCGTGCTGCTCACTTCCGGCTTAACCTCCTTATCCTTTATTGGCAGTAGTGTGTGTGTTTTCCCATCCTTCTCCAAGGTATATGTGTTCATCCTCCCATCATGAACAACATTTATATCAAACTGCCATGGTCTACCCAATAATACATGACAGACATCCATGGGAATGACATCACACAGAATTTTATCCCTATATTCACCCATTTTAAATTCAACCAAGCATTGCCTCGTAACACTTACCCGGTGTCCTTTCTGTAGCCATGATACTTTGTATGGACTCGGGTGCTTAGTGGTTGTCAACTCCAACTTTTCCACCATCTCAGTTGAAACGAGATTGTCAGTACTGCCACTGTCCACTATGACTTTGCACTTCCAGCCCTTGGTCTTGCACGTGGTCTGGAACAGTCTACATCTTTGCGCTGTGTCCTCCACCTCTTTCTCAGGTTTCAAGAGAACTTTGTGCACTGTCAGCGACTTCCCACTTCCGTTGTCTTCACTCTCAGCATCACGCCTATATGCCTCTGTGATGTGAGCTTCACTTCTGTCCGGCTTCCTGTCTAGACAGTCAACGGCTTTGTGCCCATCTTTTCCACATGTAAAACATGTTACGACTCCTCCACGGCCTCTTCATCTACCTCGGGTACGAGGAAAAGTGTTTACGTCGGCATATCCACCACCCTGCTCTGCATGCTGCCTCCTCGGCTCAGCATATTGCTGCCTTTGTTCTGTTTGTGGATTCCTTTGCTGTGAGGTTCCACCTCTCTCAGCCCTACCCTGAGGTTTTTGCCAATCCTCCTTGGGCTTCTAAGTTCTTTCCTGGGCAACTTCTTTGCCTCGGGGCTGACTCCTGCCTCGCCCTCACTGTCCCTGCTTGCGGCTCAGCTTTTCTTCAGCTTTCAGAGCCATCTGGTACGCATCCTCAACTGTTCGGATGGTAACCATGCTCAATTCATCCTGGATGTCATACCTCAATCCATTCAGGTATCTCACCACCTTCTCGTCATCACTTTCCCGATGACCAGCTCTAATATTGAGCCTGTAGAATTCCTCGGTGTACTCTTTCACCATCATCAACTTCTGTCTCAGGTTCTGCATTCGCCTGAACAGTGTGATCTGGTAATCTCTCAGAATGAACTTCGCCTTCATCTTGGCGATCATCCGATCCCAGCTCTTGATATTTTGTTTGCCCTTGGAACGTCTGTCTGCCTGCAGCTCATCCCACCATAAGGCTGCATGCCCCTTCAACTTTGTGACAGCATGTCTTATCTTCTTGTCCTCTTCGATATCTTCATAATCGAAGTAGGTGTCGAGTGCTCGGATCCAATCCAGCAACTCTTCTGCATTTAGACTTCCCTCATAAACGGGAATGTCCATCTTGGTCTTCGAGCTCATCCTGGCAATAGCTCTAATCAACCTCTCTGTTGAGGCATCTTCTGCTGAAACCTCTTCGGCATCGTGCCCAGCTTCCTCTTCAACTTCGGAATCGCTGAACTCCCCAGCGCCAACTCCGTGCCTTTGGGTGGTTTCCATTTCTTCGAGTCTCGCCCTAAGATCTTGTATTTGGCGTTCCATCTCTGGATTCCCTGCTGGCCTTCCCCTTCTTCGAGCGTCCCTGTCTTCACGATCAGGTGACTACCTCCCTCTTCGCGGTGGCATTTATGAAATCTGCTTCTCTCTGCTACCTGAACAAAGAGAATTCTTCTCCTAGCTCTGATACCACTTGACGCGAATTGTCGCAACCCTCACGGTCCAACCCGCTCTCACCAGGACCTCCTCTTCTCTTCGGCCCGAAGAGCGTCAATACTCTTCTGTCTTCCTAATGGAAGACCTGCACCCACAGTTCACTCCTCTCTCATCTAGATTTCCTTTACTCGGGGAATCAGAACTTCGCCTCTCGCGCCATCAACCACTCGGGATTCCAACTCCCGATATCTGATGCGCCGAGATGTCGAGACTCGCGATCTCGCGATCTTGCGGCTTCGCTTCTCACGAGGTTAGATTAATTTCACCTCGACTTCTGAGGCCCGAGTCGCTGATACCCGAGTATCGCTACCTCGTCTCCTCGCGAACTCACGACTTATGAGACCAGTCGCTTGGCTCTTCAACTCCCGAGACCCGATGTCCCGAGATCACCTCACGAACTATCGATTCGCCGAATCCACAAGTCGAGTCACACTTCCTTGTGGTCCTGATCAACGATTTTACTCTCCCAAGCTTTAAACCTTCCCTGCTTTCTCTATAAACTTAACGTCCACCTTCTTCCTTGCTGCGTCCTCGAACAAGAGGTATCTCTCCACGAGACGATTCGTCAGCCTGCGACCCTTCCTCTCAATCTGTCCATGCAACTTCTCCTTATTGCCTTTCCACAACTTGAGGGCCTATCTCTCCTAAGCTTCACGACTTCAATTCCCTCAGGAAGAAGTTCTTGCACGCACCCTTTGCGGAAAATATTCAAGACACGCTAAGTGTTTGAAGCTTCTGACCCGGCGCATTCCGGCAACAACAGTCTTCAACTCCTTGCTCAGAATCGCAACTCTGAGACTTCGAACTCGACCTTCAGTTAACCTGCACGGCTCGAATAACCCAACACAATTCCGGTAGAGGAGAATAAGAGTTTACCTGTAGAGCCCCCTCAACGCACTCTATGCAGAGGAATTCGACTGAACTCTATGCAGGAATCTCCTGGCTCGAACAGAGAAACAATTTGAAACTTATTCTCGCCTCTCTCCCAGATTTCTAATCTGCCATGAAATTACATATGAAACATATACAATGAAGGCATAACAAGAAGCAAGTATGCAACAGCATAATATCAACAACACACAGAGAATAATCATAGCCATGGAATTGAATCAAATCTTTCCTATTAATTCAATATCTGTACATGGGGATTCTTCACCAGTTCTCTACTTTTCTCTCTCCTTTCTCCTGAATGCTAATGCTGGATCCTAATACAATGATACAAAGGAGGGTGCCTATATTCTGTTTTCCCTCTCGAAAGAAAAACTATCTAATCTAGACTTAATTAATTTATCTACTTGCATTAAATCTAATAAATGCCTCAGCTACCTAAGGACGAGAGATTATCTGCTCAAGGTCCGTTACAATGTACAAGTGTGCTTCATTACACCAATGCATTAATGTTTGGCACACCAAATATCAAAATATTTCAAAGTTTGAATGCTGGCGCTCTCCAGCTGTCTTTTCTTTTCTCCACGCTGGCTCGCTTGTTGAGGTGTGGATGCTCCTGCATCACATTGTGTGCATGATACCAATCAATATCTTACAAGAACTATCAAAGTATCCTCTTCCTTGTGGTCACTCACCCTCCACGCCCAAGATCAGGAATCCCCTTCTCAGTTATACAGTTCCTTAGGTAATCCATCTTTTCTTGACAAGCTTTTCTCACACAAGAAGAATCCCAGAGAATTTATCAATCATTATAGTCGAGGCATCCCTCATAATTTATCTTCCGAGGCATCCCTTCGGCTTGTGTTACCTCAACACAACATATTCCATGCGATCATGGCTTACCACAGGGTTCTCATGGCACAACAGTAGCCATTTTTCATGCTTTTCGGATTGATGACCTCCATCTATCCTTTCTAGACAGATATTTTCTTCTCACCTATATCGAAGGTATACAAAAATTGATGAGACATTGTTATAAATTCTAAATTCATAATTTCCTTGTAAATTTTTCACCCACATATTTCCAAATTCCACATTTTGTTTTCATATATGTTACGCACGGAACCCGATCCACCAATTATGGTACTTTCCTTCCCATAGAATTTTGGCTCAGCAGGAAATTTTGGTCTTACTTATGGGATTACAACACTTCCATATCCAAGACCCCTTTGCTTCCTGCACTTTCAACTTTAATCAACCAAACAAATTGTTAGTTTCCCATGCACATACATTTTCACTACACCTTTATAACATCATCACAAACAATTCTTAAATTGTGCATGCTAACAGTCAAATCACTTTTATCTATTCGATGATCCAAATAAAAAGGAAATTCCATTCCTTACAAATGCATCAATTCAATATATCAACTTTTCAAAATCAAATTCAGGTATCAATTGACTTTAATGAATGTGCCAACATTTGTGGCCACATTCATAGCAAATGCACCCTTGCATCGATTTCATGTTATCACTTTTCAGGTTAGGCACTCTTGCCAAGGTGTGTTAGAATTCAACCAACTTATTACCATATGGATTCTTTTTCCATATTTATTATTTTAGCAAAACCATATTTTCTTCTCTGAATTGATCGCCACCTTAAATTGTCATTAATGAAACTCAAGGTTTCACATGAATGCATTTACACATTCCTTTGACATCCATATAATGTACGTAAAATTTTTGGAAGGTCCTCCTTCCTCAATGGTAGGTTCATTGTCTTCCTTTCATGCAAAAATGCATTTCCTCGAAGAAATTCCATGCAATGTGCTAGCTATGAGCACCTTTATTCCCATAGAACCAGTCCCCAGAACCACAATCTAACATAGAGTGCTAAACGCTATCTTCCTTGATTGGCTCGGAGGAACTCCATTTTGTCTCCATGCGACCAAGAGTTATGACCTCTACTCTATTTTTTTCAGGCACTGCCCTTTCAGCTCCCATTTCCGGGCGTTATGATCTTGGATAAACCCCTTGTCTACAAATCGACATTGTAGATCCTTCGTCCCCCAGATCAAACGGTTGCAAGGGATTTCAAAACCTCGACTAGCTCATAGTTTAAATCTCCTTTCGATCTCTGCAATGAATACGGGCCGTTCGATCTACGATCGGATCCCAAACTAAAAACAACGCTATATTAAATTTAAAATATGGGTACAGGTCTCGGTGTTAACCCGTGTGCATATGCAATCTCTGCAATGATCGCGGGTCATCGATATTATCCCTCAATCGATTTTAAACCACACGATTTCCACATAATAATAATTCCAACACAAAAGTGTTTGACCAAGAATTTAGGTTGATACAGAGCTTCGATGTGCTAAATTAAACCACAGAACCCAATCACAATATGAGTTTTATGTGCAATTAAAATGTGGGTTCCTTGTGGTTTCTCCCACCGATCATTCACATATCAGCGGTTCACAGTGATTGTGGAATCCAAATATTCTCTCTCCTTATTGGAGAGTTCAATGTACTCAATTTGAAAATTGTTCACCCGACTCTTTTAATCAGGGTTGTTGATTCTACACCCCGACGAGATCAATGAAGTTGGTTGATTGCGGGCCGTGAACTAGCACATCCGTAAAATTTTCCTTTGCGCTCCGCAATGACTCCCAACCATCGATCTCTGTTCACATATCGATGATTCACAGTGTGGGGCCTAATCTAGAAAGTGTTTTCCCAACTCTGTCTACTCCTGGTCATTGATCTTCCACCCCGATGAGATCAATGACGTTGGTTGATTTTGGGCCGTGAACTAGCATGTCCATTAATTTCACCTTCATGATCTGCAATGATCCTCGACCATCAATATAATCGAACGACTAGTGTTTGATCCATTAAATCTAGTGGATAGTGAAGTTGATTTGATGACTGTGATCGGTATTCCCTCTGATGAGAGACTCACATTCATGTCCTCTTTTAGGTTCTTGAGTATCCTGATTCGATCAGGGTTTTATTCCTGAATCATACTCTACTTGGGTATTCGAGGCATACAACTGTCTTTTCTTAACATGGTTTCAACCAATCCTATTCAATCAAACATACTCATTTATTCATTCTTTAGTCTTCTATTCATTACATGATGCTTTCAAAATGTAATCCAGGATTCCTATATATATAATCTTGTAGCTCACTTCTTAGTTCTCAATAGTTATTAAGGTTGTGACTCTGACCTCCTGATAGATTTTTCACACAGTTCTTCCACAGGGAACTCCCTCATCATGCAGCTTCTTTATTGCACTTCCATAACTATTTGTGATGGCCTCAGCCTTGAGTTAGCTTTAGTTGTTTATCAAATATTCCATAAGGAATATAAACATGCATCTTTGTCATGCACCCAAATTATGTATCCATACATATTCTGGTTTTGTTAACTTACATCCATGATGTACTTAACCATATGCATAATCAAAAGTCTGTGTGTAGCTTTCATGGGTATATTTCACAACCTACATACATTTCTGTTCTAAAATTAGTCAACTCATGATTGTTCAAACTCATTCTTATGTGATCGTCAAGGCATAATCCTTTGCCTCTTATCTTGACTCAAACCATCCTTGCTCATTTACTCTTTCATTTATTTATACTCATTATTCCTAAGGGAATGGAGCACAATCCCCTTAAGCTATCATTCAAAACAAAACTTTCATGACTCTTTAAAAATGGATTCAACCGTCTATGGTATTCACTTAATCTTGGCAAGTGTAATTCTTTCCTTACATATCACTCATCAAGGAAGCCATATTGTGACTTTAGTATACATATATTCTTACATCATACACATGCATCACTTTCACATTTAATATCATTCATACCTAATTGGTATTACTATCAGGCTTCATATCAAGAAGCTTCATAATACATTAAATGCATGCACTCAAGCATAAACACACACAAACCTAACCAAACATTCATCATGCAAGCTCATTGCGTGCACCCTTTCCATGCCATGCATGCACAAGGGCATCTCATACTTCCAGATCCTCCTCCAAGGATATTGCTTCCATCCTTAGGAAAATCCTCATAGGGATACTCAACACGGAGTTTCCCTCTCAATTGAGGGCTTGCAGTCATTCACATGACATCCACATGGAAGTTGAATTAGACATAGTCATAACTATGTTCCCTTTTTATACGATAACAAATAACAAGAAAACACTCTTGCCTCAACCTCCTTGGAACATTACCAAACTTGTAAATACAATCTGGGCAATTATAACCATGCCCAAGGTAACATAATCAACCAAACTAGCTTCCAACTATATCTATATGGCTACCATCCACCACTAGATGTCAATATGACCCATTAGGCTTCTAGAAGTGCCCCAACACTTCCTTTACCACATACAGGATCAACATTTATTCAACCATTTTATCTTAATTTTAACAATTTAATGTCTAATACCATTTGGACTATTCCCTTAAAGCCCAAATGCAATTTCGAATTATGTTACTTACTAAGTATCCTAGTTCAGAAATCCAGAGTATATTTAGGTCAATATTGGTCTTAACCATTACACCTAGAATTCTTCCTTCTGTTCAACACAGTCATGGATGGAGGCCACTCTCCTCCTCCCATAAGAACTATGGAATATTAGTTTCCTATCCACCAAACAAGAGAGGCTGTTGTGATTTCTCACTCAATCACTCTATATTTCTACAGCTTTGTTTATCAGTTTGATTAGAAAAACCTTTTCCAACAATTCTTGTACCCAGAAACAAAATTTGTTTCTTAGTTCATTTTGGAAACCCGAGAGTTGTGAATGCTCCCCCTTTTTAGGAAATGGTTACTAGACTCATTCCTCTGATCGTGAGGGTTTATACACCTATACTAGGTTTAACCCTTCATTAAAGCAGTAATCATTACTGCTATAGATCCTTTCCATCCATTCACATTTCTATTTTAGTTTAAATATTAGTTTTCTTCAACATAATCCCATTCCTCTCTTCAATATAGGTTTTCTAATCCTCTCAGGAATGCGATAAGATAACATGTTACCCATTAAATTCCTCTAGAAATATTTTCATGTGACTCATGCATGAACCCAAGCAGGCCAAGTGTTATTTTCGTGCTCTGATACCAATTTGTAACACACCCATGGTGGGGCATCAAAATTTTGTTCTTCTTAAGAAAATGAAAACCCCCATTCAGGGTCTCTATTCCATTCTTCTCTTCCAGAGCTTTCTAGCCATGGTCTCCATGCTCTGAACCGAGGACAGAGCTGGTAGATATCCTCTACCAAGTTCCTCAGGATTATTCCATCCATCTATACTTGCATATGACCACGGGTTATGACCAGACGCCAAGACAATAGGTGTCAAGAAAACCACCGTGTGAATCCTTTGGAGTGGAAAATCTTCGTATTTTACAATCCGATGCCGCATGTCCTCAGATATTTTTATGGCCCTGATTCACTTTGGGACTTCGACATTCGGGAGTTTCAAATGCTCCAAATTATTTTCTCCCTGAAGTACTTTGTACTTGGAGTTATAGATCGAGCGCCACACATCCCTCGTGATCAACGATTGTAAGATACTTCGGGACTTTGGCATTCAGTAGTTTCAAACACTGAAATAACCTCTTTCCTCTGAAGTGCACCGTACTCAAAGTCACATATCAAGCACCACGTGCTTTCCCCGATCAATGGTCGATATACGTCCTTTTCCCCACTTTGGGCAACTTGCAGTCAATGCTCCTCTGTGTTATTTCTTTTGGAGTACCAATCCTATGAAGCAACGAATCTCACGCCACGCGTCTTATTTCAATGGATGGTTATGATGAATTTTGACGCTCCGACCTTCGGGAGTTCTCATGCCTTTATTCTTCAATTCCTCCGTAGTAACTTTCACCCCGAGTAAATCTCCAGTCCCCACATGTCCCGACAACGAACAGCTAGGATGATTTCTTACTTCTGAATATTCGGATGACTTATGTTCAACACTCCACTTCCTTTCCCCAGAGTTCTCACTGTCGAAATTCGCGATCTACTAACGTGTGTCCCTCTCATATCAATAGTCACGATTTACTTCGGCAGTTCAGGATTCAAGAGTTCCTAACTCACGTGACCCCACTTTCCTATAAAGTAGCTATCTTCCAAAATGGAATATCAGTTGACACCTCTCCTCAGCTAACAGACGACTCAGATGAATTTCGGCTCTTTGGCCTTCGAGAGTTCTTGTTCAACACATTCCCTTTTCTCCCAGAGTGGCTTTCCTCTGAAATGGAAGATCTTCTTCCACACATCCATTCCAACGGATGGCTAGGATGACTTTGGGACTCATGCCTTTGAAAATCCTCATGCCTTCACACTTCGGTTCCCCCAGAGAAACCTCCCTCTAGAGTGTAGGATATGACAACACATATACCTTTGGATTGGATGACTCAGATATGCTTCGACTCTTCGGCTCTTCAGGATTTTTTCAATGCAAGCTCCTCTTTTCTCCCAGAGTCGGTCAACGTTCGGCTGACCACAACCTCAATCTCATGGTTCAAGGGTATCTATGCGACCCCAGATAGCTACTACTCATAACTTGCATTCGAGGGTCCCTTGGGTCCCAGTGTGTGCCACTCTAAGAGGGACACCTAGCAACCCCATCACTCAACACATGAGCTCCCACATGATTTCGATGTTAATACTCGTGTCCCCCCCCCTCGATCAAATGATCATGAGGGATCTCGAAGGATCCTTAGATCCATGGTCCACATCAACTTCGGGACTTTGGGACTTTGGGGGTTTTGGTGTTACCAACCCTCTGTCCTCCCGAAGTGGTCAATGTAGGGCTGACTATATCATAGATATTATGGTCAAGATAATTCCCGGGCATCCTCATATCTATAGACCAAATTAAATTTGGGACTTCGGGAGATTCACCTCTTGTGCGACGAATATGATCAATTCACTGAACCCATGAAATCTGAAGGGCTCTAAGGGTTAACGCCTACGTTCCTTCTCCAGATCTGACGATTGTGAGGAAATTTGACTCCTCCCAAACTAATCTCATCGATTCATATTTCAAATGAAAGGATCTTTCCTTTTGGGGATTTAAACTCGTTATTCTACATGAGTTTTGTCAGTTCCTTAAGTACTTAGGTATTTTGCGCTAATTCTCCTGAACTTAACGCTTAGAGAAATCCTTCATGCAACTCTTGTTCTCCTTTATGAAATCTAGAACTTAGGGGGGGTTCTCGATCTTTACCTGCATCGCAGAGGCTCTGTGCATACATGTACTACCTCCCCCGAGCTTAACTGACGCCTTCCTTAAAAACAACTAGGAGTGTCGTCATGCACGCGTGAGGCTATGCCAAAAGTCAAAAAGTTGACAGTTCACTTATTTTAACTTGAGCCACAACATGGCTCAGGAATTTATGTGTACAGGCCAGAGAAATTCTTATTTTCTTAAATACACAATTAGGAAGAATTGAAGGGATACAATATAACCATTAAGAAAACATGTCCATCCCTACAAATTTCATAGGATATCCAAATTTAATTTATAGTCACCACTTAAATACACAGAATATGAGATTACTTATCTATTATAGGTGGTAGCCAACTAAATAACTGTGGGTGTTCATCCTTCCACCCAACCATAGGCTCGGAGGCATTCATTCTTAGCGATTTGGACACCTCCGTTCCAAGCCATGATATCACCAGGGAATTTATGCCAATTCTCAACGATCCTTTCTCCTTGCATCTTCCACGAGGTTTATTAGGTGCTTCCTCAGCATCAAGCTCGTGGCCTTCTGCCCATGTCCCATTTTCTGCAAACTCTTAGAGAATTTCCCTCTCTATTACGACCTTGATGAGGTTTTTCAGATGCTTCCTCAGCATCAAGCTCATGGCCTTCGACTTGTTCTCTGCTAGATTTTTACTTTCATTCTCCACTCTTCTCTTTACATTCTCTTGTGTACCTTGAACGCACCTCCCTCCTATCATATTTCCTCCTGTCAGAAGGAGACCCAGGTTAGTCTGGGTTTGTCGGACTCTGTGGTACTTCGGGATGACCTTCTATAACTAGACCATGCTTCGATTCATGGGGGTGGTTGAGGGTTAAAACACTCATCATTTTCTTATTAATTGTTCTCTTATTGTTTTCACATTCTTTCCTCTAGTGATATCATGGCTAGTACTTTCAAGGCTTCACCCCCACAGTCAATTATTTGGAAATTAAACAATAATACATTTACATTGTTCACATGCCACATCATGGTAATCCTAATTGGTGATTAATTACAAGTTGGGGGAAACTGGAGTGTTACACTCAATGTACAAAGGAAAATAAACATCTCACTATCTTAGTAAATGATAGACAAATTGATAAATCAGATGGTAAAAAGTAAATGAAGAAAGGAATATATATGAGTTTTCAGTCTATCCACTCACACATAGATTTCTCATTCTCCGATATCATTAAGAAATAAGAACATGGTACTTGAAAGAAACTCTTAGTTATGAACAATTTAAGTATAAAAATTTTCATTGTATTACTCACAACAAAGATATCATATGCTTAGCAGTAGATAAAAATGCATCCAATTAAGAAAAATAAAAAGATAATGACATGAAAAGAATTTACGACCATCAAAATGCCTTTTCCATTTAGTACCAATATGAAAATATTGTCTTTGCCTCACAGAGGAGTCTTTACAAAAAATAACCCTTGATTCCCCAAATGATTGACCTTCTTTTAGTCCTTTCAATGTCTTTTTAAACACAAAAATATTCCTGAAGATCCTATTTTTAGATTACATTTTTAGATAGGATACTATCAAATGGCTATTTTCTAGGAGAGAAATCTTCATACGAATATTTCTAATGCCTATAATGTAGTCTTCCTTAACAACTAATTCAAATATAGACTAGATCATAGTGTGATGACGCTTTCCAAATCTCACAAAAAGAGGAATAAAATTGTTGTTGAGTTGGTTCACCTAAGACGTAAAATGTTCTATTTGAGCAGAATATTGTTAACCAAAAATGTCGAGCCTCATTATCTTGGTAATATCCTCAAGCAATTTAAAATTGTAGTAGGCTTCCTTTAGGCTTTCATTGTATGATAATTGCAGAAGCTCTCGTATCCATTTGTTTTAGTTTAGTTTTTAACACCACATTATGCCAATATAGTTTTATGTTTGTCTCTCTTACTTCCTTTAGCAAGGCATGTTGATATTTCATCTTCTTTTTGAGTTCTTGTATCTTTTCCTATTGTTTTTCATTCCATTTCTCTACTAACGACATTTCTTTCCTCAGCTTCATAATAATACCCCGCAACTCTTTTACCTCGTCCTTCTCTTTTCTTGTTTCCATCCTGAACTTTAGGTGTTCTTCTACTGGCGCAGGTAGATTAAAATCTATGGAGGTTCTAGGTTTTCTTAATTTAATTTCTTATTTTGAGGAAAACCCAGTGCTAAGATCCTCTTCTTTAGTACTTTTTGATTTTATGGTTTCTAGAACATCCTGTAGCTGGTTTATTTTTGGAAAGGAATTATTTTCCAATTTAACATCATCATTAATTACATATGTTCCTTTGAGTGTAGTTTCAAGGATTGAACATGATCTTTTGGTTTCCCTAGTTACAGGTTTCCTTGAATACTATGCAATTTGTTTTTCTTTCTCATCTTTTTTCCTATGTTCTTCAGATTCCTTCTTTAACCTACGTGAGGAATATGCAAGGATTTGTCTTTCAACTTCCTCCATAGTGTCTTCTGAATGGTATTTCATAATAATTAGGTTTTCCTTCTTGATATAAGGATGAAACAAAGCCTTTGAGTTCAACCTAAGTTTGTTCGTAGCCCTCGTAGTAGCTCTTTTAGGGTAGTTAGATACAAGTTCCTTTTTCTTTCTCATTTTCTTACCCTCTACAACATTTTTTCCAGTAGATTGTTTCTTCTTCTTAGTTGGTCTTTTAGCTGGGTTTCTTGTATGGTCTTTAGGTTCATTGAGTTCACGAGGTTCATTCTTTACATCCAGATCAATTTGAACATCAAGTTCTTTACCAAGTTTAAGCTTCTTTCTTCGACCTTCAGTGATCTTCTAATTAGGTATACCTCTAAGAAAATCTTCAATTCCATGTTGTCTCTATACTTTCCTCTTACTAGAATGAGTCACCTTGGCTGCAGGGGAGCTCTCTTTCACACAAGGATCAGTAATTTGAGAAATATTTTTTCCTTTCCCGGGTTTCTTCTCCTTAGCAGTTTTAGATTTAGGTTCTTTTTGTTTTGGTTTTAGTGACTGAATTAACGAGGACCAAGAAATTTGAACCTCACTTAAAGCATATATAACCAATTTTTTAATTAACCCTTGGTGAAAAATACTATTCTTTGTTGTTGGAGAATGTGTCTGGATTCTCTTTGACATTTTCGATAAACTTTTCAATAAGAAAAAGGGCAGATTGAGAGGATAGTCACCATTCACATGGATTAATAATCTAATATGATAAAGGTGAACTAGAGAAAAATATCCCTCACAGGTGATGTACCTGTAAATGATCATAAGGGTGGTGTGCCATTATTTCCTCACCCAACTGTGTGGGATGCCTTGGCTCCAATTAGAGTTTTGTCTTTCTGGGATAAACAACCGGTTAGAAAAATCCATTACTAATGTTTCTTTCTTCCACCACCTCTCTCTGTATACTGGTAGCCTGCATGCTATTGCTATGGACTGCTCTGTTATGTGTATAAGGAGTTTACCCACAACTGTTTCAAAACCATCGAAATTATGTGCAAAGATAATGGAAACCTGCTCATCATGACCCTAAAATGTGAGAAGAAATTGAACCAACCTTCATCTTTAAACTTTTGTGCCATCTGAGGATAAGCTTAAAGTAATTCCACCCCCTCTGGCTCTAACCTGGTTATCTTCCCGCTCTTCTTTGGTGCCATGACACTCATAAAACTCTGCTAAATATTTCTGAGAATGTTTAGGGTTCGATCACTAGCTTTTGAAATCTGTCGAAGTCTGTGAGTTATTCTTTTAACTACAGAGAATGCATGAAATAATATACCTACTAAAAATAGATAGATCGTGATTTCATACATTGAGAATGATAATCGTGAATGGTGATTTGATATGAGACTGACACGTATAACCCGATCCTTCGAATGAGTTGTCATCATTGAAAAACATGACCTGATATAGATCATAACAAGATATGTAGATCCTCTGACAATAATCTCGGACGTTTGCACACGATTTCGGGAATATGACACATGCACAACTATAATTACTCTTGGTGCTGCAAGAATAGAGTTATTCTTGTAGAGCCCTTTCCACTTTGGCAATTTTAAAATTTTAAACGAGGGAAAAGGACATGTGATGTGATGGAAATAATCTATCATATCATATCCTAACTTTTAATTGCTTCAAAATATTTAAAATGTATAGAAAAAGAATGGAAGCATACTTTCAAGCCAAGAAAGGGAAAAAACAAAGTTTAATAAAAATTATGAAAAAATGGGTAAAAGATTAAGTAAATCCAATAGTTAAAAACAAAGTTAAGGACTAACATATCCCATCTTATACAACATTTATTACTCTGTTCTAGTATGCTGACTAACATATCCCATTTTATACAACATTTATTACTCTGTTGTAGTATGCATAGTGTTCACTGCAAATATTTATTACTTTCCAACAAGATACATATTGTTTACTCTCCACTATTTATTACTCTTGATCTAAAATTGCATTTTTGAATACAGAAATAGATTCAGCCTGTTAAGAAATCCTCTAACATCCAGATTATACAAAATTAACCACTCAAATTTGCATATCCAACAGTCTCTCATCAAATTTCTATTAAAATTAAACAGAAAATATTCCAAAAAAACAAAACATAACGGTTAAACTACAACATTTAAAACATCAAATGTTTGTCCATTTGAAACTCTTATCTTTATTTAATTTTCGATAATCTAAATTGCTTCAAAATTAATTTACTCCTTATTCTATTCTATACTATTATTGAGAAGAATCCTAACGGCTATACTCCTGGGTCCCAAGATCCCACAGTTCGCTTGATAAACATTGAACATGCGAAAATGTCGGTTTAGTCGGCCGATCCGTTGACATTTTTGG
>ML825498.1:81286-92866 GCA_009831015.1 Picea engelmannii | reverse complement strand
AAAAGCACATTCATGATTTTTCTCGGAGACCCACAAAAGATTTCTAGAAGCTATCTTGAAAGCCTTAATCGAGTACATAAACAAATATGGTAATACGTAAATTGACGCCTGACGAAAAATTAACCCTCAATCTTACAAAGAGGGGTAGAACGAATTTGCATGAATGGGTTGAAAGAATCATCGAAGATTACATAACAAAACAAGCTATTGAGGATCAAACATCACTTGATACAATAAAAGACAAATTATACACAAAGCTACATGAAGGATTCATATGCATAATTCCCAGAGTGCTTCACAAAAATTTTCTCGACAATGGCATATGTGACATTGCTGAATTCCATTGTCGACTTGGTACACCACCTAAAAAAATCAATGGGAAGAGAGAGACAAAAATTGGGTCGAATTTATACAAGAAATGTGCAGAGATAAAAAAAAACAAGTGTGGGACTACCTCTTGAGAAAATAAACATGGCCATCTTCACCGACTTTGAGTAAGTTGGAGTGGTTTTCAGGGGTTAGATAATCCATGAGATTCCATAAGAAAAGAGCATACCGACGTTCGATCGACAAAAGCATAAATTTCTTCGAGAGGGCAATAAATTTACAAAAAAACGTCCGACATCCAAAAATTGGAGCGTGACAAGAGAGAAAATAAAATAGAGGAGATTCATAACCTGTAGACCAACTCAAATTAAAATGGAAAAATAGTCGGAGGAGATTATCCTAATATATCACTTGAGTTGTCTGAGTCTGAAATAAATTGACCAGAGTTGGAAATAATTAAGAACAATTGATAGAGGCTAGCATGCGTGCCCAACAACCGGAAAACCAAGATGAAATCATGGATTACGAATATTCAGGACCAACAATATGCTCTCCTTTTATTCAAGCAACCAACCCTAGAATTAGAGAGTTCCTTCAAGAAAGACTTAAGATCGACGAATAGTCTACAAAGACTATGGTGTAGAACCGATGAGAATGGCAATTTATGTGACACATTGATTGTTGAGCCAGAAAGAAATGAAGTCAATAAAATTCGCATTCACATCAAGGATCTCATGAACCTAGCCTCCCTACCAAATCTTATATCAAAAGAACAAAATTTAATAGATTATAGTTGTGAATAAACACGTCTGATAGAATGACGTCTCGTTGAATATAAAGACCAAAGTTGTCAGATTGAAGAAGTAACTTGTCAAGAAAGAAAGAACAAATTACTCCTCAAATACCATCAGTATGAAGATCAATTGACAAAAAAGTCGGCAAAAAAAAACAAATAAGAATCTGACTTCCCAGTCGAAAAGCGTGATAAGTCTAGGATCAAAAAAATCTAGCATTCTTAAAGTAGCCATGGGACTCAATAATATTCCCCTTTATGAAGGAGACGAAGACCCAAGAAGACATCGGTTTGGATGTGAAAAATTCTGGGATGCAGAAGACATATCAGATGAAGATAAGGATATGGAACAATTCCATGCCACTCTTCGACACCATGCTCTAACATGGTTCATGAATTTCACAGAAAATCAAAGACGATCAAAATTATAAATAAAGAGAAAAATCTTATTATTTTTAAGCTCCAAGATGTTACACACTTGGATGCACAAAAGTTGAATTAAATAAAGAAACGACCAGGTGAGTCAGTTCACAAATACAATAAAAGATTCAAAGATATACTTAGCCAAATACCAACAAATATTAATCAAAATTTACTAGTACATTGGCACATAGCCGAATTGATACAAAAAATCAAAACTCCATTACAACTTTATGATATAACCTCATTTGAAGACGCATTACAGAAAGCACAATGGGTCAATTTGGATGATCATGACCCATTGAATTCCTCGTCGATAGAAAGGATAGAATAAAAAATAGAATATCTACAGTAAACCATTAAAAATGTATCCTAAAGAAGAAGCGAGGTGTGGTATACCACATGCAATTGAAATATTAACGATCAAGTACCTGGAGCAATGGATGCACGACGAGTGCAAGAAGAAACATATTGTAACATATGTGAAACCTTGACCGACCATAGTGTACAATATTTCCCGCACAACTTGAAAAATACTAAGTGGTGTCATATCTATGAAATGCATAGCCACAAAAAATTTGTGTTTCATCTAAATGCATGAAAGAGAAATGTGAATATAGTCTATCACACCGAAGAAACCAATCATAATAAGGACTACATGAGAATAACTGATTATTATGGTCAAGTTCATGGCTGAGGTGGTCGAGGTCAAGATGGATTCCAAGGTTAGGTTCAAGGTTGAGGTTTACCTTACTGTTACAATTGTTGGAAAGATAACAACATTACCCTCGACTACCCTATAAAATATTGGGTCGACTTGAAATTTTGTAACATTTTTGGCGTTGATGATCATTCACTAGAATATTGTCCAATAGTACTTGATAATATCATGACCAAAAAGAATGTCAACCTCTTACACATAGTCTCAAAAGAAGAAGTGTTAAATTTTAAGAACTTACATGTCATCGCCATATTCGGAACATCACGGGATAATATCACCTTACATGATCGACAGATAGGGAATTAGCTCACAAATACAATCCCATCATTCAGAAGGAAATCGAATTAATGTTATCAACAAGCTTCATATATCCAATCGACAAAATTGAATGGGAAAGTCCTATGGTGGTTCAACCGAAGAAGAAATACCCTAAGAATTTAATAATTTGTGTCAACCTCAAAGGTATCAACAAACTAACTTTAATTGATTCATTTCACACTCCCTTCTCTGATGAAATAATGAATGAAGTCACGGGTCGTGAATGTTATTCATTTACTGTCGGGTTTTCAGGATATAATCAAGTACCAATAGCTAAACAGAATCAACAGAAGACAACATTTGTCTCATAATTTGGATATTTTTCCTATAAACTTATGTCGTTTGGACTAAATAATTCCCTAGAAGTTTTCTCAAGAATAATGGTCAAAGAATTCCAAGAGTACATATACAAAACAATGGTTGTTTACTTCCATGGATGGAAAATATATAGCTTATTCAAAAACCATATACAATGGCTTAGACATATTCTTGAACGATGTATACAAATCCAACTATATCTTAACATTAAGAAGTGCATATTTGCCACACCAATTGGTATTTGGTTAGGCCATGTGGTATGAAAATATGGTGTAAAATTCTACATGGAAAATATCAAAATTATCCTCGAATTTAAGCCTCCTATAAATCAGAAACAAAGTAAAATATTCCTTGGACACACTGGATACTACAAAAACATTATTCGTCATTATTTAGATATCACATTCCTAATGGATGAGATTCTTCGAAAAGAAATCAATTTTAGATGGAGTCAAGAATACCAGGAATCATTTGAATTCTTAAAGAAGAAACTGGTTGAATTGCCTATATTAAAATTTCTCGACTAGTTGAGAAGGTTTCATGTCCATTTCGATGCTTCAAACATTGATGCTAGGTTGGTTCTAGCGCAACCATATGAGGACATAGTCGACCACCCAAACGTGTATTCTAGTTATAAATTGAACAAAGAAGAAAGGAACTATTTGACCACAGAAAGGGAATATTTTTCGATGATATTCACATTACAAAAGTTTCAACATTACCTACTCGTCAACCCTTTCACATTCTTTACAGATCATGAGGGATTAAAATATTTAGTTAATAAACCAGTTCACCAAGGAAAGATCTATTATTGGTTTTTATTATTCCAAGGATTTGAATTCGACATAATTGTCCAACCTAGGAAAACGAACTTCTAACCCGACCACCTATCACAACTTGAAATAGGAGAGGACCCGACAAAGATAGATGATGACCTCCCAGATGCACACCTATTTTGATTCGAAGTTGCCCCAAATGAGATGGAGGATAAAGAAAAAAATTTGGAAGATGGAAAGGCTTGAGAGGATCTTTCAACAAATAAAAAGAAGGTGCTACCCCTAAAATCATCCCCATTCACCCTTATAAATGGATATCTATACAAAATGGGACCCGATGATATCCTAAGGATATGCACTCTTGAGCATGAAATAAAATACATCATTAACGAGGACCTATAGGACCAAATGGGGGCCAGTTCAATGCTAACATGACATCTTTGAAGATACTCCAGGCAGGTTTGTGGTGGCCGAATTTACATAAACACTGTCGGGATCAGGGTAGGAAGTGTGATAGTTTTCAAAGGCTTGGGAGACCTATGTGGAAGAATGAAATGCAACTAAGCTCAGTGAACTCTAATCAAGCATTTGAAATATGGGATGTCTAATTTTTTGGCCCTTTTCCTCATAGAGCTAAAAGAACTCGTGCCAAATATATTATTATTGCAGTAGAATACGTGACCAAATGGGAAGAAGTTGAATGCATTGAATCATGCACCAAAGAAGTTGCGGTGAAATTTATTTACGAGAAAATAATCAAAAGGTTTGGATGTCCACTTACAATAATCAATGATAGGGAACACACTTTGTAAATGAAACAATCCAATTCCTACTAAATAATTTTATGATCGATCATATATGAACAACAACATATCACCCCCAAGCAAATGGGGTGGTCGAATCATTTAATAAAACACTGCATAAAGGACTCACCAAAATTTGCGATATAGAAAAAAATGAATGGGATGATAAAATTATTGTAGTATTATGGTTGTATATATATGCTTATAAATCATTGACCAAATAGAATCCCTTCAATTTAGTCTATGGGAAAGAATCCATTATTCGATTTTCATTTTGGTCCAACTCTAATAGGATAGCAACTGTGGCTAAATTCGACCAAGGCAGAAGCATGAACAACTGAATGTACCAATTAAATAAGTTAAAAGAAGGAATATGAAATGAAATGCACCATCAGGTATTACAAAGAGAACAACAAAAATCATGGAATGACCCTCATTTAAACAAAAAGGACATAAAAGATGGAGATCATTTTTTTTATATGATAGTGAAATAAAAGGAAAACCAAGAAATATAGAGACAACATGGCTTGGGCCTCATTTTTTTCAAAGACATTCGACTGATTAGAATAGTTCAACTTCGAACCTTATTATGGAATCCATTCAAGAATGTAATTAATGCAGATCATTTAAAAAAGTATTATACATAGAAGGTGAGAAAACCTTGTTGGAAAAATTAGCAGGAAAAATTCCAACAGGGATCGACTAGAGATGGAAAGGAAAATATAACACTGTGTTCAAAATCGGAAAAATATAGACTAATCACATCATTAAGAAAATAAATCATTCTTGTATTAATAAACCAAAGTGAGTATAAAATTCAGGTATATAAATATAGGCATAAGAAACAACAGTTGGATTACTGAGAGCGGGGGTGAATCAGTAATAGCGTAATTATAATCCTTTTTCTCTAAATAATCCAAGTGTTATATCAATGTAGAATTATTAACCAATAATGAGAAATAAGAAATGAACAATCATACACATACACATTACACCATTGTTTTACGTGGAAACCCAAATAAGGAGAAAACCACATAATGCTTTATCTTATATGTCTTGAAGAATTATATTCATTGGAAGCACCAATGTCCTTTGTTTTCCAGCTGCTACTAATTAACAAACCTTCATAATAAACCTTCATTAACTTTACACCAGTTCTATTACAGAGTTACAAATCATATTTAACTTCATTAACTTTAACAACAAGAGACTATCATTTTCATGAAATGTTTCTTTAGTCTCACAAGACTCGTTATGGATTAGTCAACAACCCTAATTTGAAATAATCATAACTTTGTTCATGTAATGAATAAATATATGAAATTGATACAAAATGTTCTTCAGTGTGTTTTATGCAATTCCTCCATGTTTCACTACTTGGAACCTCTCAGAAAAGGAGTTATGGAAAAAATGGCACACCTTGCTGAATTCTGGCTTATTCTAGAGAGCGACCTTGTAGAGAGTGCCCCACAGAGAATCTTTGTTGAATGGATATGAAACTATTACAAAGAATGCTAGATATTGTAATATAACCAACACATTTGGTCTTACTAAATTTGGATCTGTTATCAACAAGTTATGACATTTTTACCCGAAACACTTGTTTTTGACTAGTTTCAAGACTAACCACAAACCCTATTTTCCACGGAGTGTAACTCGAAAAATACAACGACCCACAAGATGAATTTTTTACCACAGATACTTGTATAGGTTTCCTCAATGTCATAGAAATTTCATGGTCTGAATCATTCTAGAAATTGTTTTTATTAAAAAATGGTGAGATGAACTGAAAAAAACATACCTAAGAAAACATTAGCAAAAGAATTTACCCTTCCTTGAATTCCGGCCTTATTTTCTTCACTTTCTTCATAAATTGAGCTTATATATCCTTTGGTTACCTCACAAACCTATAGGTATTCAATATTCTCAATTGTGTCTTAAATGAGAGAACATTTCCTCTTATTTATAATCTCCAAGTAGCTTCCTTAAAAACATCTTCTAGGTCACTTTGCCCACTTTCCTTATTTTAGGGTTATCCCACTTCTAATTTTTCCATTAAATTTATTATTGAATTAATTTATTTTTTATTTACTTTGAATTATAGCAAGCTCATCACTTCACTTAATTATTTACCTTTTAAAATATCTTAAACCACTTTGATTACTTTGACCTTTTGGGGCTTCTAGATGACATATGAGGGTCCTCCAACTTTGTAAGGCCATAACTCTCAAACCGTGAGGAGTTATGTGACATTCCACATACCACCCGAAATGGAATGACATGTACTATCCATATATAATAATATTACCTAAAAATATATCAAAACTCATACCATTATCCATCAAACAAACTTGGGTCCATTACCCAAACCTAGGTTCTCCAACTTCTCATGGCCATAACTCTCTAACCGTGAGGAATTATGTGACATTCCACATACCACTGGAAATGGCATGACACAAAATACGCATCTAGGATAGTTTCACTGAAAAATTCATTGGTATTCATCTCATTATTCAACAAGTAAGCATGGTTTCTCTGACCATACTTCTAGGATAACTCAATCCACAAAGCGTCTTCTCGTGAGGGCTTTCACCATAAGGGGACCACTTTGGAGTTCATCCATTTCTAATTATTATCAGCCATGACAAGACAATAACGAGTCATATTTACATAAAACAATCTTGGGTCCATTACCCAACCTTTTTGCTACAGTTGTGAATGGGAAATCCCCCTACGGACTAGCACTTAGGGTTTTATCATGCATGCAGAAAAGACCTAATATTCCTACTTTTTACCATCATCCCAGACCTAATCCCCATTACTCTTAAGAAAATACAGAGTTAAGAAGATCAAGTGAGAATACCTTATTTCCAACATTAGGTATCGATCCCTCTTCACTCTTGGTCGCTCTTTGAGTACAACTCTCCTCCCAAGGCTGGCCTGCATTCAAAAAAGAAAAAAAAGAACTCCACATGGATTTGATCTGCGGATTAATGGGTTAGAGATTTAATAAACATGTACGCAATAAACAATGGAAACCTCATATGGTGGGATGGTAAAGGTACTTCTTTATTATTAACTTCACTAAAGAAACTTACAATAATGAAGATGGCCACTTCTCCATGAATCTGGTCCTGAGATCATCTTTTACTGTGCACCATCTGCTAGCACAATTGCTTCTCTTCTTTGTTGAAATCACAAAATGGTTGCAGAATCTTGGGCAAAGGGGAATATGAATTCGGGTAGAGTTTCTTTACTATGATTTTCCTCTTTTTGAATGGGACCCCTAACCCTTATTTTATATGCTAGAAGGAGCTAGGTATTTAGTCAAGTGACTGGCCATGCATGGTCGAAAGGTTTAGTTAACTTATCCAAAACTGTGTGTTCTGTCAACAACTTTCCATTTTTCATGATTTTGTAGGTACACGTAGGCTGTAATGGGCTAGCTAGCATGTACACGCAAGCTGTAGTGGGTCAACTAGAGTGTACATGCAGAATGTAGTGGAGAAGGGTGCGTGGGCCTTTAAAAAGGGTGTTTTTAAGAAGAGTTGTTCAATACTGGCTTGGCAAAGAAGGCATATGAGATGGCTTGATCTCAGGTAAGTATGTCTGGAGAAAATTAGGGTTATAATAGATGCCCCCTAATGTGTGATGTCAGAAGAGCATCTGATGGCCGAAATACATTATCAATCTTTGTCAATGTACCAAATTGGTGAGCCCATGGACCAGAATTTGGGAGGTTCCATATGCAAAATGACAATTGTCTCAACGAGGTGAACATACCCATGCTCGGAATGAAATAAAATCATGCCTACCAATCAAATAAACTGTAGATCCATGTCATATAGCTATATAAAGTGTAGCTGCGAGCAATACACAATGGATCTACATCTCAAAATAAAAAAGATATACATGTATAGTATCTATCTTCTAGAAGATGATAAGGCCTGATGGGTGGAGATGATGTCTTCAGAGCTCGAGCATCAACTTCAAAATCTTCAAAACTCCGGTAGGAGTGCAATATGAGTGTACGACTTCACTACCCAGAGGTCTTCGACGGTTTGTCAGGAATGGACTAGAGGATTTTGATGATCAGGTTGAGGGCTTCATGGATTTCGAACAAAGACTTGATTGGGATTTCGGGATGGATGGGCATGAGGGAAAGAGACAAACTGTAGATGGGTCAACTCAAGATTGGTAAAAAATTCCCTTGTACAATAGCATGACAAATGATGAGACTCAGGCAGCATGGCATTGACATAAGTTCATGATGCAGGAGGCAACGGTAACTCTCGATATGTTTGGAAGAATAACCAAACGAAGGAGGACACAACTCTATGTAGTGAGAATAGCTTCCTAAGGTCATATTAAATCCCAAAGATTGAAGAATAAACAGAAGGATGTGCTTTTTCCAAGGGTGAATCATTGTGTTGCCAATAAAAAGAAAATACTTTTCCCTTCCTCTTTCTGGGGTATATTTGATTTTTTTTTGTCTTTCTCAATAATTTTGGAAAAAGAATAAAATAATTCTACGTTACAAAAGGAGGATCGAGTGTCACAAACAAACTATTTCCAAGCACACGAAACACAGGGATGCTCAAGGAAAAGGGACATATGCAAGAAAAGGACACTCAGGAAAAATCCTCCAAGGGCCAAAGGTGTCAAGACGCAGAGGCAAAGTGTTATAGGGCTTCCATATAAGGCATGCTTCAGATGTTTTAGTTGAGAGAAACATGGAGCCAACATTAGGCCAAAGACGCAGGTATGCAAACTTGATTAACAAAACAAAAAATGGTAACGTCCTTCGATGTAACTTTAACGAGCCCAGAGAAGGTAAGCTCGGTGGTTTTTCATATTTAGAGAGTCCGAAAAAACGTAAAAGGAGACTCTGCTAGGGTACCTTTTTCCGAAGATAGTCTAGTTGGCTCGAAAAAGAGGTAGACTAGCATAGACCAGATGTTTATTCAGAACCATTTTAACGAGTGTGATAAAGACAAGGTCACTCGACAATTTTTTCCTTTTTAAGGAGTCTGAAAAAAGATTAACTATGGACTCCATCAGGAATGTTCTTCTGGACCATTTTAACGAGTGTGAAAGAATAAGGTCACTCGACAATATTTTCAATTTTAGAGAGTCTAAAAAGAGCTTAAGCATGGACTCCATGGGGGTTCCTTTTTCGTAAATTTAGTCCCTCAGGCCCGAAAAAGGGTTAAAATTATACTTGAGAGTACTCTTCTAGAGAACCGAGGCTTTTAGAGTATACCTTTATTCGTACAGTTGACCATCCAGACAAAAAAAGGGGTAAACTACCACCGGACAGACGTGACTTCAAATTTAAGTTTAGTGAGCATGAAGGTCAACAAGATCACTTGACAATCTTTTCATTTTTAGAGGGTCTGGAAAGGGATTAAAAGAAGACCCATGGGGGCTACGACTCATGTATGAAACTGGTTCAAGTAGAGCTCACTGCTAGGCTCAGACCAAGAGTCTCTTTGATAGTCAACTTGGAAAGTATCCCCAAAGGGAAGAAAACACAAACCACGGTGTAAGTTCTCCTGCGGTATGGAAACCGTAGTCATGGATTCAAGGATAGCCTCATCTGAAGGAAATTCAAAATATGAGAAATCACGCAAACGAGGGTCAGTAGTCCCAAAGGGTGAAGTAAACTGACCATACTCCATATGACGATGGAGGTTCTGGCCAGGACTGGCAGAGTCTATCAGCGAAGAATCACGAGCATGAGGGCTTGAGGATCTACAAACAATGAGACCCGACTCAGAAGGATACTCAATCCCACTTGGACCAAGAGAGGGAAGAAAGGGTTCCCATGCCCCCATTGGATAAACCAATGGATCAATTGTTGAGACAAAGTCTCGAGAGGGAAAACATATGATCTAGATTATTTTCGTCATGAAATGAGATCGAAGATATAATAAAGAAATGCACAGAGATATCACATATATTCAATAATATAATAGAAATATATCAGATATGCAACCATAAACACAGAGATACAGTAATACATGATTTCTATTAATGAAAGAAATGTACAGAGACTGTAAAAATACAGAGTGAAAGACTCGCTAGAATGGTGGCAACTTATCTCTAAGAAGAGATGTGACAGATACTCGCATTCGCATGAAGATGATTATAATGAGGCTCTGAAGGAATTTTTAAAATAAACCGTAATGCCAAAAACCCTATACATCCAAAAACCTAACCCTAGGAGATGAAGCGCCAAAAGTCATGTGGGCCCCGTTTGGGTAAGTAAGTGCATCAACTTCCCGGGGTCGTAACTTTTGCATATGATCTCCGTTTTAGGCGTGTGATAGATCATTGGAAAGGTATCGTCAAGGAGATTAATTTTTGGGGCTCAATCATGCCTTTTAATATCATTGAGAACCTTTATCTTGAAAATCCTTCATTTGGGCCTTCAAAATTGCCCCAGAAGTTAAAACCTGCTAAAATTAGTAAATTGCCAAAATTGCCAGAAAATTGTTTTGAGCCAGTTGGAAAAGGTGGGTGGCCACCGATATCCACCTTGATCAATCCTCCCTCCTTAGGAAGCAATGGTATCTATTGCATTGACTTCCCGGGAGAGAGGGAAAATAATTTGTTGGATCTTGGTGAGATGTTTGTATTGCTGGAGACGTCATGTTCCTTAGTTTGTGGAAGTTTGTCATGAAATTGTTGAAGCTGAAGCTGTTCAACAAGTCGAGCTACATGAGAGAAAGTTGTGCAGAAAGAATCTTTGTGCTTTGTCGCAACCTTTTCAACCTACTTCTGTTGGATAGAAGGTGTAGGGGGCGAGGTTGTAGTGGTTGCAGTGTCCTTTTGTTCCCCTTTTGAAAAGATTGTGAAGAAGTTGAATTTTGTAGAATGAGATACTACCTTGTGAAAATTTTTAGGTGGAACAATAGTTGGAACTACCTTTGGTATTCTGTAGATATGACCCCCCAATGTAATAATGACACTACGGGGTCGAGACTCATAAACAACATGGTGTCTCCACATATATGGTTGGCCCAAGAGAACATCACAGACATCCAGTGGGGCAACATCACATAATACCTCATCCTTGAAGGGTTGGATGTCGTATGACAA
>ML825498.1:68833-80911 GCA_009831015.1 Picea engelmannii | reverse complement strand
TTGGTTGTTACAGATTTGCAGACCCGAATTCCCGTTTGTTCTGGTGCTTAAATTTCTGTTCAATTTTAACAACATATCGATAAGCAACACCGAGTGATGAGATGTCCAGAAAATCCATTTCAGTCTGGATGTATCTGTGTAGAGCCCCACGGTATTTCAGAACCAAATGTCGCTCAGAGTCTTTGATACCCAGATTGTTGTGCAAGGTATTGAAGGTATTGGTGAAATCCGGAACTTCTTGGCCCCTCTCTTTCCACAGTGTGGTCCATCTCATGTACTGGTCCTCATAGTTTCCAACAGGGTAATATTGTTCCTTTACTGCATCCACAAAAAAATCCCAAGTGGGATCGACCCCATATATTTCAGACTCCTTTGTGGAACTCTACTCCCAATAATTTTCCCACCAATTTTTGACATGAGGGAGATCTTTAAGGAGTGCAAAGGTGATCTTTTCTTTGTCGGAAAATTTGTGAATGGAGAAATAACCTTCTAGCATATTTAACCATTTGTCTAGAGCTTTTGCATCTATCTATCCTTCAAATACAAGGATATCAATATTAACTTGTACCTTGAAAGGAAAGATGCCTCCAAAGTGGTTGTTTGATGAAGATGCGTCTGTTTCTATCAGCAGGTGTTGAAGGATGTGGGAAAAATTCTCCATCATTTCGTCCCTCTGTCACATGAGAGCTTGCTCAAGAAACAGACTTATATGATTGTCTTCTCCGTCATTTTTCTTTTCTTCCACCATTGAGGGTTTCTTGGGTGTGTGAGAGAAATTGTCCTCAAGAGAGACAAGCACGAGACCCAACTTGCTATACTTAGACCTCGTCGGGGACATGCACTGAAAAAATGATCAAGAGCAGCCTGCTCTGATACCACTGATCCGGATTATTTTCGGCACGAAATGAGATCGGAGATATAATAAAGAAATGCACAGAGATATTGCATATATTCAATAATATAACAGAAATATATCAGAGATGAAACCATAAACATAGAGATACAGTAATACATGATTTCTATTAATGAAATAAATGTACAGAGACTGTAAAAATACAGAGTGAAAGACTCGCTAGAATGGTGCCAGCTTATCTCTAAGAAGAGATGTGACGGCTACTCGCATTCGCAAGAAGATGATTACAATGAGGCTTTGAAGGCCTTTTTAAAATAAAATAGAATGCCAAAAACAATAGACATCCAAAAACCTAACCCTAGGAGATGAAGCGCCAAAAGTCATGTGGGCCCCGTTTGGGTAAGTGAGTACATCAACTTCCTAGGGTCGTAACTTTTGCATACGATCTTCGTTTTAGGTGTGTGATAGCTCGTTGGAAAGGTATCATAGAGGAGATTCAGTTTTGGGGATCATTAATGCCTTCACCAATAATTGAGAATCTCGATCTAAAAAAACCTTCATTTGGGCCCTCAAAATGGCCCAGGAAGTTAAAACCTGCTAAAAATAGTAAATTGCAAAAATTGCCAAAGAACTATTTTGAGCCAGTTGGAAAAGGTGGGTGGCCACTGATATCCACCTGGATCAACATGATTGCACAGGTTCCTTCTCAGAAGAAATTGAACACCGAGGATAAGACGCCACATAATTAACCTGTGGCGGGGTGGATTCTACACAAACACTAGGAACATATAAAGGGGAAGCCTGAACTAATGCTTAATTAGGATGGTGATTATTAGATTCTAGATAGTCAATAGTGATAGTGCTTCCATTGTGAGGGAAACGCATCACCCAGAAAAGCGTAAATACCACATCTTTCATAGCATATACATAATCGCACCCGAGAAGCATGTTGAAATGTAACAGGCCTTGCACCACTATAAAATCGACACGAACAATATTCCCACCTAATGAGATAGGTAGCTGAGGAAGAATCCCCAAATATTCAGTATGACATCTTTCAAAAGCCAACATTTCATGCGAATAAGACACACGCTCGGGTGATCCCAAGACTTTCCAAACCGAGGAGGATAAAATACTTGCAGAGGATCCTTCATCCACGATACATCGATAAATGTTTGTTAAATTAAATTCAATATATATTTGAAAGGGTGTAGAATAAGGAAGATGAGACTCAACAAGGTCATTCCAATCAAATGAAACTATCCTAGGTCTTGGAGGGGGTGTACTCGGAACAAGTGAAATGCTGCCTTGTTCTGAAAGTACTGAACTATAAATTCTAAAAACATAGTCGATAGACACATCACTCCCCAAGAGAAGAGTAGGATTAGCCGAAGATGGCACTAGTGTGACCACTTTGGTAGACTTGACACTCTTCAAGAGAAGAGTGGGATTAGACGAATATTGCAATGGCATGACCCATTTAGTAGACTCTATACTCTCCAAGAGAAGAGTGGGATCAACCAAAGATTGCGACGGCGTGACCACTTTCTCAACCAATGACTGCATAGGCTGCGAGACTACATGGTCTAAAGGCACCTCACCCCCTAAAAGAGGAGTGGGATCATCCGATGACTACATCGACATGACCACTTTCTCAACCAATGGCTGAATAGGCTGAGAGACTACAAATTCTAAAGGCACCTCACCCCCCAAAAGAGGAATGGGATCAGTCGATGACTGCATCGGCATGACCACTTTCTCAACCAATGGTTGAATAGGCTGAGAGACTACAAGGTATGAAGGCACCTCACCCCTCAAAAGAGGAGTGGGATCAGTCGATGACTGCATCGACATGACTACTTTCTCAACCAATGGCTAAATAAACTATGAGGAAATGTCAGAAGACTCATAATCATAAGAGTTTGTAGACAGGGACCACAATATTTATACCTCTAGAAGGCTAGGACATAAATGAGTAATGTGATCTCCCTTGCCAAGCTTACAAGGTAACTTAGGCTTACGTCCTATCCATCTAGGTTTCTCAACATAATCAATGCCCCCAGCATGACTGGAAGTGGTTGGTTGCACATCTCTAACATGACTTGCAGAGGTTGGTTATGGTTCGATAACATGACTCGCAGAGGCTACAGACCTATTTCCAGTATCACTAGCAGGGACTGGACTTTTTCCCCCAGCATGACTTGCAGAGGGTGGGTGCTTTCCCCCATCATAACTTTCAGAGGCTGGGTGTTGGTCTTCAATGTGACTTGAAAAGTTTGTCGACCTATCTCCAACATGACTCGTAGAGGTTGGTGATTTCTTCTTCCTCTTCTTCCTCTTTCTATTTCATTTAGACTTCCGGTTACTAGTAATTGTACTTTCACCAGAGGCAGGAGAAGGAGGAGGAGAAGACTTTGCTGATGAATAAACATCAATAGGGTGTCCATGACTTAAGGTGATTAACTGAGAAACGTTAAGAGAATTCATGACATTTGTAATGGTACCCAACCAAACCGGTAGTCCCACATTCAACCCAGGAATGTACAAAGTGGCCATCAAAGGGACACCAATGTTTCTGGAGAAAGGAAAAGCACAAGAATCCCCTTACGAAGGGGTTCCTTGGTTGGTATCATCGGGAAACTTAGACATGAATATATTATGCACAGGTTCTCCCTTTGTAGGATCATTCAAGTCCGTAAAAGTCTCACACACCGACTCTAGAAAATCAGTGTTATCAAAACAACACCTATAACGAGGTGGCTTCATGTTTCTAAGTGGAAAACCGAAAACGTCCTCACAACCGGCAGAGTGGGCAGTCTACCACCCTAGGTCAAAGACCCAAATCCATGACTGACTAAATCAATATGAAAAAATAGGGAGCACAGTGCACACAGTAGAAAAACTCCTAAAGGAGAATCACACAAACGACTAACTAGTTGGAAGAACAGTTACACCAACCAACACTGGAGAAACTTACCTGTGCAAGTGAAACTCGAATACAGAAGCACCCTCCATGTATACTCTGTAAAGAATGGTCTGATGTCTTCCCTAGGTACTGTGGTATACCCCTGCGGTCACCTATGTAAGTCCCTAAAATAAAGGCAACTAGGTTGCGAGCTCGTGAAAAATCACCTGGCAGGTACAGTCGACAATCGAGTGGACTGCAATGAGTAGGGTATCAAGCCCAAAACCTATCAAGGGTATCAAAAGAAATTTTTATGGAAGATGACTGAGGACCTCAAATGGATTTGAGACCCACGAAGCTCCATGGAAAATGCGATCAACGGAATCCCAAGACAAGTCCTCTATATGCGTTCCCCACTATGCTTGGTCCGGCTTTGGAGGGGTTATCTCCACTACCTTTCCACACACGACCTCGTTTTTAGCCCCAATGTTAGAGGGGGGTCCGGGATAATTTCCATGTTACTGGACTTTTAACACTCCCTAGCACAAACTCTTATGTATGTTTTGCATCCTTGAAGAGTTTCCTCTCCAACCTACATCAAGGCTCTAGCCTAGACTAGTTTATGGACCCTACAAACATAAAGTCTAGTTGATTTTAATTAATCATTAATTTTTTATGGCTTGTCTTAAGTCAAAGATTATGAAAGTGAAACTAATGATGTTTTGAGAGACGAAAGAAAAGATAAACAAAAAGATGGAAACAAAATAACTTCTTCTTGACACAATTCTTAATCAACTTTTCAAACTAATTTTGTTTCTAAGATCTTTGAACAAAAAACTCAAAAGAGGATTTCACTCGACTATGAGCTACTTATTGTCCTAAGTAAACAACCAAGAACTTATGAAAGAAAAACTTTTCCTCATTATTAATGCAAACCAACAACTACTTAACCAAACTAAGAAATAAATGTTTTATTTATTTATTTAATGATCGCAAAGAAAAAAGGAAAAATGACGACAAGTAAAGACCAAGAAAACTTCTGGCCTAAGCGCAGATAGCAAAGAGTTACTGACAATAACACATAAGATGATGAAAGTAGACTGTCACACTTGCCTAAAAACCCTATGAAAGAAAAATTTTGAGGAAAACTTTTTAATGAAAAAGAAATCTATTTCTGTGATCAGACCTAAGTTGTCGACTGCTATGACAGAGACCAAGAATCCTGAGAGGTACAACTCTTAACAAGGAAAGTATGATTGGCTCTCCTTAAAACAAAAATTTTCTCAACAAGCACACTACTGACAATTCAACAACTAACATGTGCACATGAGCTGTGTATGGTCAGAGCGCGTGTACACACATGCAGACCTTATGCAGGCCGCGTGTACCTATGCAACTCTTAAAAAATGAAAATAAAAGCAATCAATCACTGGAATATACTACTGGTATTGAGAACCAGAATATCTTGAAGACTCAGAAATTTACTTTGTTAGAAAAGAAAAACAATTCAAGGAAAATTTCATAGAACAAAACCAATATGAGGTGGTACCTAAGCTACCAAATGAAAAAAAAGAGACCAGAATGAGATCCAGAAAACCCCTAAGAAGGATCACTTCTGACATGGGAGAGGATGATTGTCTCTCTAAACAAAAAACATTCTGAACTCAGACACGCAACTGACACTTCATCAGCTAGAGTGTGCACGCGGGTTGTGTGGAGCTAGGGTGTGTGTACATGCATGCAGGCCTTATACAGGATGTGTCTACCTCTGTGACTTCCCGAAAAGAAAATGAAGCCAAGAAAATAAAGCAGGGAGTACTGGTATGGAAGACTAGAATCCCTACTAGCTCAGACTCTTGCAAAAACTCAAAAAAAAGGTGGTGAAACCAATTTAAAACTACCAAAAAGTATCCCTAGAAAACCCGAGAGCTCCCCAGTACAGTCGCCAATTCTGTTGTGAGCGGGAAATCCCCCTACTGACTAGCACTTAGGGTTTTATCATACATCCAGAAAAGACCTAAATATTCCTACTTTTTACCATCATCCCAGACCTAATCTCCATTACTCTTAAGCAAATATAGAGTTAAGAAGATCAAGTGAACATACCTTATTTCCGGCGTTAGGTATCGATCCCTCTTCATGCTTGGTCGCTCTTTGACTGCAACTCTCCTCCCAAAGCCGACCTACATTCACAAAAGACAAACAAAGAACTCCACATGCATTTCATCTACGTATTAATGGGTTAGATATTTAATCAACATGTACACAATAAACAATGGAAACCTCATATGGTGGGATGGGAAAGGTACTTCTTTATTATTAACTTCACTAAAGCAACTTACAATAATGAAGATGGCCACAGCTCCATGAATCTGGTCCTGGGATCCTCTTTTATTTTGCACCAATTGCTAACACACTTGCTTCTCTTCTTCATTGAAATCACAAAATGGTTGCAGAATCTTGGGCAAAGGGGAATACAAATTCAGGTAGAGTTTCTTTACTATGATTTTCCTCTTTTCAAATGGGACCCCTAACCCTTATTTTATAGGCTAGAAGGAGCTAGGTATTTAGTCGAGTGACTGGCCATGCATGGTTGAAAGGTTTAGTTAACTTACCCAAAACTATGTGTTCTGACATCAATTTTCCATTTTTTGAGCTTTTGTAGGTACATGTGGGCTATAATGGGCTAGCTAGCATGTACACGTGGGTTGTAGTGGGTCGGCTAGAGTGTACATGCAGTTTGTAGTGGAACAGGGCACGTGGGCCTTTAAAAAGGGTGTTTTTAAGAAGATTTGTTCAGTACTGTCTTGACAAAGAAGGCATATGAATCGACTGATGTCAAGTAAGTATGTCTAGTGAAAATTAGGGTTATAACAGCTATGGGTATTTGTTCAAGGGTTGACATCAACGACAACCAACCTTAATCAACAATCTCTCCCTTTGGCAATGATGGAAACACTTTGATGCAATATTGAAATCATATCACTCATGCTCCCCCTGGAACCATGCCTCTGTCCTCTACATCTGATAAATATCTCCCCCTTTGTCATCAATGGAAAATGTATCTTTCCATCCAGGGTTTCACCCCTTGACTGAATTTTACTCTTATGGTCCTTCCTCGTGTAAATATAAGACATATAAGATAATCATTAACAAGAATTCATTTTGGATTTAAAATAACTCCAAGTATCTAAAAAAGATATTCAAAGGATTTTCGTGGAAGTGGTTTTGTGAAGATGTCTGCCACTTGTTCTTTTGTGCCCACATACTCAACTCTGATGTTTTTTTCTACAACTTGCTCCCATAGAAAGTGATACTTTATTAGAATGTGTTTCATCTTGGAGTGCATCACCGATTTATTCGAGATACTGATGGTGCTTGTATTATCACAATAGATTGGAATGGGCTCATCATACTCAACCTGTATATATGTCAGAGTTTGTTTCATCCAAAGAACCTGTGTACAACATGATGCTGCTACAATATACTCTGCCTTGGCTATAAATAAATATACTGATGATTGTTTCTTGCTTAGCCATGATAATAAAAACTCACCCAAGTAGAATGTTGCTCCACTAGTGTTTCATTGATAATCAATACAACCTGCCCAATCTGCATCTGTGTAGGCAATAAGTGATAGATCCTTTCCTTTTGGATACCATAATCCAAACTCTTTCATTCCTTTGAGATATCTGAAAATCCTCTTCACTGCTAACACATGTGACTCCTTTGGTGTTGCTTTAAATAGTGCCACATGTCCAACTGCCTTCTTTACATATGGTCTTGATGTTGTCACATATAGTAGGTTGCCAATAATTGACCTGTATTGCCTCTGATCTGTAGACATCGAATCATCATCTTTGCTCAACTTGCAACTGGTTTGCATGGGAGTGATAATTGGTTTGCAATCTTCCATTTCAAACCTCTTTAACATTTCTCTGATATACTTGGTTTGAGAAATAAAAATTCCTTGGTTTCTTTGACGTATTTAAAGTCCCAAAAAGAAGGATAGTTCTCCAAGTAACGACATTTCAAATTCATTTTGCATATCTTTTGCAAATTTTTAGCTTAACCTGTCATCATCACTACCAAAAATAATATCAACAACATAAATTTCAATTAATAAAATATTACCTTCACTTACCTTGATGTAGAGCTTGTTGTTTGCACTTCCTTTTCTGAACCCTGCCTGCTACAGATACTTATCCAGTCTAGAGTACGATTCTCTAGGAGCCTATTTTAGACCATACAAAGCCTTCTTTAATTTACACACATAATCTGCATTCTCTGACAATTGAAATCCTTCTGGTTGTTCAATTTAGACTTCTTCTGCAAGTTCCCCATTCAAAAAAGATGATTTTACATCCATCTGATATATTTTAACATTTTTGGAGCATGCATAGACTAAAAGAAACCAGATTGCTTCCATTCTAGAAACTGCAGCAAATGTATCTTCAAAGTCGATTCCTTCAATCTGTGGATATCCTTTACATACCAATCTAGATTTTTTCCTTGTAACTTGTCCATCTTCAATAAATTTATTCCTAAAAACCCATTTTGTGTCGATCACATTCTTATTCTTTGGTCTTGGAACCAGTTCCCAAGTGTCATTTTTCTCTATTTGATCCAATTCTTCATTCATGGTCTTATTCCAAAAGTCATCCTTGTTGGATTCTTCAAAACAATTTGGTTCAATTATAGATAAGAGTGCTAAGTGTGTTTGTTCTGGTGAACGTATCTTTCTTCTAGTCTCAACTCCTGCATCTTAGTTTCTAATAATATGATCTGAAGGATGATTCTTCTGTCAGATTCTCTTCATCTTCCTCTTCTACTTCATCTTCTTCCTTTGATTATGGTCTGCCTGTTTCATCAATTATTACGTTGATTCCTTCCACAAGTTTGTTCAATATTAGATTGTAACACTTGTATGCTTTCCTTGTTCTTGAGTAACCAACAAGTACTCCTTTGTCCACACGAGAGTCAAACTTTCCCATTCTTCCATCTTCTCTTTTGATGTAGCATTTTCTTCCAAAAACTCTTAAGTGCTTCACATTTTTTGGTCTTCCTTTCCATAGCTCATAGGGAGTTTTATCAGTGTTGTTTATGAGCATTACTCTATTTTCAATGTGAACTGTTGTATGCACTACCTGTGTCCAAAATATATTTGTCAATTTGGAATCCATTAGCATTGTTCGAGCCATTTCTTGTACTATCATGTTCTTTATTTCAACAACTCCATTCTGTTGAGGTGTCCTGGCAACGGAGAATTGTCTTTTATTCTATGACTGTTGTAGTAGTTCATAAATTCCTTTGAAGTGAACTCTCCTCCATTATCATATCTCAAGCATTTGATTCTTGAATCCATTTCATTTTCAACCATTTCCTTGTAGATCTTGAAGTTTTCAAAAGCTTCTGACTTGTTCTTGAGAAAGCAAACTACAATCATTATTGTATAATCATCAACTAATAACATAAAGTATCTCTCACCTTTTAAGCCCTTTGTTGTAGTTGGTCCAACTAGATGAGTATGCACAATTTCCAGTGGTCTTGTTGTTGAATATTCCTTTGATTTGAACCTGGTCTTTGTTTGTTTTCCTTGTTGACAATGCTTTCATAAAGTGTTGGTTTGTTTCGTGATCTGGGGTATTTCTCTGACTACTTCTATTTTGCTGACTTTGACAAGGTTATCAAAATGCATGTGACCCATTCTTCTGTTCCATAGCCAAATTCCATCTTCCTTTCCTAGACAACACTTTTCATTTCCAATTTCACTTAACACATATATGTTGTTTGAATTTCTTGCAGCTGTACCGACCAATCTCCCTGAACCTTCTCTTCTTATATCACACTTTTGTGAATCGAAAGTACCTTTATGACCTTGGTCACACATTTGACTCACACTTAGAATATTATGTTTCATATCTTCTACCAGTAGAACATTTTGTGCCTTTCTATTCTTGCTCCCAATTCAAACTGTGCCTTCTCCAATAATTTTGGCTGAATTATCATTTTCGAAGGAGACTGATCTATTTCTTTCCTTTTGCAATGTAAGAAATTTGTCTCTATCACCTATCATGTGTTTTGAACACCCACTGTCAACATACCAATCGTGTTTCTTCTTCTTAGCTTGTAGAGAAACTGTGAATTATTCATTGCTATATTGATCTTTCTTTCTTATCCATGTCATTTTTCGAGGTTCTTGTCTATGAATGTTGTTATTTTGTTGAGGTTCTTTAGGAGGGACTGTCATTCTACAATTTTTGGCCACGTGTCCAAAATGGTTACATTTGTAACATTTCACTTCAGTGCTCAAAGATTCAAACATGTTGTAACTTCTTCTTTATGTTTCACTAGGTCTTCTTGAGTAACCCCTTTGTGTACGACTCTCAAAGTTGTTATTGTTCCTGTTGTTAGCTCTACAATTCACAGTTTTATGTCCAAAATTATTGCATGAATAACATAAACCAAAAATAATAGTTTGATACCTGGGAGTCAAAGATCTTCTGAAAGAAGGTGCTCTTATGAATCATTCTTCTTCTTGAGGATTATCTATCTATTGTTGATTCTAAAATCTAAATCTTCTCGGTGGAGGAGTGTCCTTGTAATCTTCCTTGTACATATTCCTATCCCCTTTGATTGTTTCTGCATAGATTTTTGGATTTGTTTCTTGCTCCGTTGTTTTGGAGATTGATCCATTTTCTTTCTGATTGTATCCAAGTCCAGACTTGTCAAGATTATATTTTTGACTATTGATAATGTCATCCAGAACTTTTGAGCTATTCTACATATTTTTCTTTTGAATATCCTTTCTTAGTGTGACAATCTCTGCTTCCAAGTTTCCAATGATCTTTTCCTTTTCTTCTAGTTGTTCTTTGAGTGCTTCTTCAATTGTTTAATCTTCTTCTATTTGAGCCTTCAATCTTGTGATCATTTGTTCTAGTTCTCGAGTGTCCTTTTTCTTGTCTAGTTCTTCTTGTAGATTCTTGTTTTTCTTCTTTTCTCTTTTGATAACTTCTATGGAAAACATTAATTCTTCTCGATAGTCAAATTCTGCCTCTTCAATTTCGTCTTCAACTTCTTCATATCCTTCTTCGGCTTCGTCATATTCTTCTTCGAAGTCTTCTTTTTCATAATCTTTTACTCCCATGAATAGAACTCTTCATGTCTCATTGTCACTGATTTCATCTTCATCTGATGATGAGATGTCTTCTTTGATGCATAAGCGTTTCTTGAAATATTTATTTGTAGTTCTTTTTCCTTTATATGTGTGTTTTCCTTTTGAGTAAACTTCATCATTTCTCTTTTTATTATGAGGAATTTTTTTAGCAAAATGACCAATAACATCACAATTAAAACAAATTAAAGGAAGCTTACCTTTATACCTACTATTGGTTCCCTTGTTCAGTCTTTTAACAAAGTTGGCCACTTCTTCATCATCTTCTGAGACGTCGTTGTTGTTGCTATATTTTTCTTGTTCCTTTTTCTTTTTCTTTGATCTTTTGGATTCTTTTAAGGTTTCTTCTTTTACATCTAGATTTTCCTGTTCAGTTCTCATTTCATATGCTGTGAAGATTCCATGTAGTTCATCTATGCTTATTGAGTTCAGATATGATCTTTCTTCTAGTGCTGATATATTAGGATTGAATCTCATAGGAAGAGATATTAGTACCTTTTGAACAATTACAGGTTCTTTTATTTCTTCTCCCAATCCTATGATTGCATTCACTGTTTCGTCAACTCTTAAGAAGTAGGATGCAATATTCTCATCTTCCTTCATTTTTAGTTGTTTGAAATGACCTTTGTAAGTTTGAAGTTTTGTTGCTTTGACTTTTGTATCTCCTTCATAAATATTTTGAAGCTTGTCCCAAATCTCTTTGGCGGATTTACAATGTGAAACTTTGGTGAATACTATTTCACTGAGACCATTCAAAACTGCATTTGTAGCTTTGGAATTATTCTGACCAAGTTTCACTACTTTGTCATTTGTTGGTGGAACTGCTTGTACTCTGTATCCATCTACAATTGATTGCCAAATTTCAAACCCTTGTGCTTGTATATATTCCTTCATCCTTATGCTCTAAAAAGAATGCTTATGTCCATCAAAGTGTGGTATTCCATTTTCATATGAGTTGGTACTTTCCATGATCTACCTTTTAGTGGTTAAACTGATTTCTGAAGGAACCTACTCTAATTCCAAGTGTTGGATTACTGAGGGGGGGGGGGGTGAATCAGTAATAGCATAATTATAATATTTTTTCTCCAAATAATCCAAGTGTTATATCAATGTAGAATTATTGTCCAATAATGAGAAATAAGAAAT
>ML825498.1:24606-61636 GCA_009831015.1 Picea engelmannii | reverse complement strand
CTGAAAAGATACTTCGCTTGATTACTACCCTTGTATATTATGTAAATTTTTCCTTCTGTTTTTATTTTTTCCTTTGTTTTCATTTTTGGTTTTGATTTGATTGATCAGTTTTTGTGTTGTTGAAACATATGCATGCCTATGCACTGAGCCATTCAGACAAAGACCATGGGAAAAAAAAATTCGCTAAAATAACTTCTGGAAGATTGTACAATCATCAGTGATATATTTCTAAATATTTATGTTGGAAAATTTTGTTGTTTGAAATAAGTTTACTAATTTCAATCTCTGAGCAAAGTTTGTCATGATCATCTATTATATTTTTACGCTGTCCCTTTTCCATAAAGGAATGACTCAAAAGGATGTCTCCCTGTCATAGTAAGTTGTTTTGTAAATAAAACATTTCTGGAGCTGGATAAAGGACAGTGTCAAAAATAATGATGAGGTCTAAAAAATATGATAACATATCAGGATTTTCAGCATCACCCCCCTCAACTATCCATAAAAGAAGAACAAAATAAAAATGTTAATAAGAGCTGTGGGAAGTGTTTGTAAACCCGCCGGGATACTGAACAGGTCTGCTGGCAGCGGGTAAATGCAAGCATGGCGCCAAGACAACTTCGTCATGGTACTGAACAGGCCCGCTGGCAGCGAAGCAATGTTGGGTACATGAAAATCTGTGTAAAAAATTATGAGAAACCTCTTTAATGTCCTTTATTCTGATCTAGAACTTCTTGACAAGACACAGATGTCCGAGTGGGTTAAAAGGCAACCCTATCGAGGCTATGGACACTTGCTGGTAGCAGTGGCCATGCCAACGGTATTGAAGATTTTATCATTAATATCATGACTTGTTGATCTTAAGACTGTTATTAGTTTTCATCTTTTAAAACATTGCTGGAAAAGATGGTAAATGATGATGTTTGTACGATTTCCTGATGGTTGTTTTTGAGTTGAATTTGTCTTTGTTGTCCTAATCTGAATTTATCTCTTTTGATAGAGATAACTGCTTCTCCCAGTGTGTCACCATTGTTGGCAGCCAATTCAATTTTTTCCATTTCCCTATAAGCTGCCTACACCTATGACTTCTGAACTTCAAATTATTGTCGCTTTTTGCAAATAGACGATATTTTCATTTCATGCGACATTTACAAATTGGTTTCAATCTAGTTTTCATGACTGTAAGCATGAAAACTCCTCCATCGTTATTTGAACTGTCATGATCTTCTCATTGATATTCTGAAAGGCACTTACCTTTGGTTTGTTATTAAGTGGATGGAATGATTTTTTGAACTATGTCCATTTGCCTATTCTTGCTTTGATTGCGCAACTTGATCTTTATTTGATTGATAAGGCATTGAGCATGTAAATTTATGGGTTATATTTGATTCTATAAGGGTCATGGTTGATTTTGTTTTATATAATGTGATCCTTATTATTATAAGCTCTTGGTTTGTCGATTTTATGAAATCGTTGGTCACAATGTTTATAAATGTTTGATTACACATTATGCAATGGCGCGTTGGTTAAACATTTGGGTTTTGATTTAACATTGAATGACAATGGTTTGAATTATTACAATGACACATATTTAACTTCGGGTTTGATTTCGTATTGAACATTCATGGTTTCAAACAATAGATTGGCGCATTGACATATCATCCACCGTTTGATTCATTGGGTTGGCCGAATATTATGTTTTGAATGATGTAATGATTGATTGAACAACGTTGTACTTGGTCATTACTGTTTTGCATGGCGGTGAACTATCCCACCACCCTCGCACGCGCACATTAATTTGCCTCCCCTTTCATCGTTCTCAGTTGTTAGCCCAAACGATTTTGCTCCTGTGTGTTGTGTCCAAACCCTACTATGTGCTCGCACCATGGCTCCAGACGTAAGGGCTGAACCCAATGGTTTCCAGACTTTGTTGATGTTCGACAGTGCTTACAGCGACCTTGAGGAAGTTGGATGGCTCTCGTTCATACAAAAGTTTGATGGTTTTAACCCTTGTGTGGCTCGGAAATTCGCATTGATCTTTGATGGCTGCCGAGCCAAGGTTGGGGATGTGCAATTGGAAATTAACGAGCAATTTCTCAGTTTAGCTACCGGTTTGCCTGTCACTAGGAAAAGGTAGTCAAAAAATTGCAAAGTGGAAGATGTCCCGTGGACACTGCTCTTCTAGTCGCGAAGGGTGATCTCCTGTGACAAAGGTTTGCCCGCGAGTATGCTCAAGCAACGATGGCATGACTTTCTGATGATAACCAAGCAATTTATTACCTGCGAGGGTCAGTATGGTTTTGTTTTCTTATATCACCTTCGGTTACTTATGGTTTTCATGGGCTATGAACTTAATATGCCTTATTACTTTCATAGGAGCCTGTTCAAAATGTCTAAAAGATATAAATGGAACCAGGACGATAGTAGCCTTTTTCACTTTGGGTTAATTAAAATGCTTGTTGTTTGTCATTTGGGGTTACACCGAGACTGTTGGAATGATTTTCTTACTCGTAATAATTTTGAAGATTCAAACCCACCAGAGGTTGACAAATCTGTGGTGAGTGAGGGCAAGTCAACACCCTCGGTACCCTACAGTGCTCTGTTACCTAAACCCTTACCTGAACCGCCTATTGAACTACCCTAGTCTGTGAGCAAGGACGTCGAAACTGTTAAACCCTTGTCTAAGAGGCCTAAAGCCAAACCTACTGCGAATTCCAAAGGAAAAAAGAATGCCCGACTAATCTCTCGCATGGCAAGAAACAAACCGAAAATTCCTGTCAACCCTGACCCTATCATGGTGAGTGAAGATTCTGACTCAGAGGTTGAATGTTACCTGGCAAGTGAGTATCCCTATTCGGAAGGTCTGTGTGACAAACCCTCATACGACTTTGTAAAAAACCTACAACCTTGCTTGCAAAATGACCCTAATTATCCAGGCATTAAAATGCCTTGTGAAACCCACGGTGACTTGTCAAAACCCTCCCCTGCTTTATCTCAACCAGCTGCTCCACCATGTGATCAGTGTGGCTCATGGTTAGAAAGGTATTACCTTGATGTGCCAATGTTGCAGTCCAGAATTCATTCTCTGGAGGATCAAGTTGCAAGGCTCACCAGTCAAAGGGCTAAATTGTAAGCCACTGATAAGAAACAGTGAACAACGGGTTCTATTTTGTTTAAGAATGTGGAGTCGGCTACAACGGTTGTCAATTCAAAATTGGCATAGCTCGAGGAGCCTCACTGGTATGACTATCACTTGTTTATATGAAAAACTCATAGCTCTGTTTACAACGTAGATTTGCTTCGTCACATAAGCATGCATTATTGTATATAATTTTGTTTTGATTAATCGAATGTCGTTTTCCCAGTTTAGCTTTGATTGGATTTAGCTTTGATTCGATTGATCGTGGTATGGATTTGATTTAATTTGGCTTGAATTGAATACTCTGTTGCTTAATGAAGTTGTTAATATCTTTTCTAAACATAAGTTGTTTATGGTATTTCAATTTTGAACACAGTCAATGTTTCGATTCGAATTGGTTATATTCTATACGATATGGTTGGCAATAATGGTTAACTGTTATGATTTTATGTTCCATGTCATTTTTGACCAATTCGAATAGCATTCAATATGTTTATGTTAATATGTAACCAAATTGCGAATAGATACGAATCATAACCGTTACACCCAACCGATCGATTCGCATTTTTTTGTTTGACCATGTTATCAGTTCGATTCATATTGCAACAAATATATTGTTTAAATTTGATTTGAGGAACAAAAGTGATTATGCCCAGGATTACGATTTGTTTCTATATTTGACTCAGTCATGATTCGATTCGATTGTTGCCCAGTTTACGATTATTATCTCTGTCGATTTGATGATGGTTGTGATTACTATTTTTGGTCCTGTATGTTGACTGTGTAACGCTTAACAATCTAAGTCTATGGCAAAGTTTGGTTGATGTTGTTATGAATGTTTTATTTGACTATAATCGTGACAGTCTTTCCATATCGGTATTTGATTAAAACAACATGAATATTATGCTACCATGGATTATGATTGTATTGGATGAGGTCGTATCACATACGATATGACTCACTCTTAATTTCATTTGAATTGAAACAATCTTGTTGTTGTTTGACCCGATTTTATGGCAACTGTGAAACAGAGTATTCCTACCCCTGTTTCGATTGAATCACTTTTGATTTGGTTTAATTGGAATGATAAAATCATGTGAGTCATTAGTGATTCATTTTTAATGTTTATTAAAAGAAAATTGGATTGGATTATTTTAAAAAAAAGATTTGATTTGATTTCTATCTGGTCCTGTATGCTATTTTAGACTAGCTACAGAATTAGATGATTCTGTAGCTAAGTCTGTAGGATCAATTTTTTATTATTTTGTTACTGAAATATCTTTCTAATTTAATATCTGTGGTCTATTGTAGGTAAATTCAAAATTGCAGTAGAGTTTATGAGTAGTTAGGGGATATTTCAAAGATTTCACTTGCATTTTAGTTTCTTAGTTTAGTTGATTTTGGGATATCTCCCAGATTATGTAAAACCTTTTGATATTATCCACAGGGAGGTTTTACCCTGTGGAGAGACTTATATATACTTGTGATTTTTGTAATAATGTTCATCCTTATTCCTAGGAGAACAAGGATATGGAGTTCTAATACAGACTGAAGCAGAATTTGGTGTTTTGTCACAGCTTTAGCTTCTCATTATATCAATATTTTGTTTCATGTTGTGTATATCAATTTGTGTATGGTTAATGACTACTTTAGATATCTTAATCATGTGTAAATGATATAATTTTAATCACTGTAATCCATATCTGGTTTCTTCCAAGTGTATAAAAGACATAACAATTGTTAATWCAGTTTGTGAATGACAAGTTTATCTTCTTCATGAATTGAATTATTTAATATAAGTTTTTGCATAACAGGTTTCCCKTATTGAAGAGATTTATAAATCTTATAGTTGTTATGATTTTTTATGTCTTGTTTGTCMTGTAAACACTTCAAAGAGAAGCAYAGCCAATCGTTTACGAAAAWCTTTGGAATAACTGGTGCGAGTTTCCTTCCTCCGACCAGCTTAGAAGTCATCATACRCAGGACAAATTAGGAGTGCTTCCAGCTCAATTAGTCACTTATCTGTTTACTCTTTTTATCAATTTAKTTAGAATTAGTATATTAGATTGTTTARTTTCAGTAAATATATTAGATCGTTTAATTTCAGTAGTTTTATTTCTTTTTCATAAAATATAMAAATCAAAAAWCATAGCTGGCTATCTTAGGGCAGAAAACACATGAGTTTTGCAGGTTTTAATTAAATCTGTAGGTTGTTTATAGTGTACATTTGTGAATAAGTATTATTGCAGYTGGTAATTAGATAGTTGATTTGAGTTATTATAATAGTAATTAGTAGATTGTATATAATAGTCAAAATAGTTATATTTAGTTTTAGTTTAATTTAGTAGTTTGTTTTAATTAGATTAGTGTGTTAGTTTGTTTGTTTTTAGTTAATTAGTTTTATTAGTTTTATTTAGTTTTAGTTTGTTTTATTTGTTTTAGTTTTAGTTTAGTTAGTTTAGATTAGTTTTCTCTTTGGTTTTCTTAAAAGACCTTAGAGCGGCCAACGAAGCCATTAAACCCGTCAGGGTGGTTCATTCCAAACGGCTTTGGTTATTTAGACAACCCCGGACCGGTTCCACTCTCTCAGTTGATGGAAGGTCAATTTTTCCCGTCAACAATTCATTGGAAGCACCAACTTCCTTTGTTTTCCAGCTACAACTGGAAGGAGGCTCCAAACCCCTAGTTTCTCAGGCTACAACCTGAGGGAAGCTCCAACTCCCCAATTCTTTGGCTACAACTAGAAGGAGGCTACAACCCCCTATGTTCTCCGACTACAACCAGAAGGTGGCTACAACCACCTGTCCTTGCCCCGTCCAACTACCCTAAAGTAGAAGTAGAATGATGGAACCACTATCACACTATCACTTTCAGATATTCCCCTATAAACATGTACCAATAAACCTAAAACCTGCATCAACCATGCATCAACCTGTACCTCAAATTGTAATCAACCTATACTATAAACAAGTGCATCAACCATGCACCAAACTATACCAAACAATCTGTAATCAAACTATACCATAAAAAAGTGCAAGCAACCATGTACCAAGTATGTGCCAATCATGTGTCAAGTACTCATAAACTATTACTCATCAATATGTACCAACATCATCAACTATACACCTCATGTATGTGCCAACTCATTAACTACTTGTCTCAAGCATGTACCCAGCTTGTACCTCAACCAAAATCCCTCATCAATTTCATCATCCAAATATGATTTCTAACTCTGTAATAGACCTGGTGTATATGATCAAATACCTGCAAACATTCCTTAACTTTAACAACAAGAGACTAGAATTTTCATCAAACATTTCTTTAGTCTCACAAGACTAGTTTTGGATTAGTCAACAACCCTAACTTGAAATAATCATGACTTTGTACCTGTAATGAATAAAGATCTGAAACTGATACAAAATGTTCTTCAGTGTGATTTATGAAATTACTCCATGTTTCACTACTTGGAACCTCTTAGAAAAGGAATTATGGAAAAAATGGCACACCTTGTTGAATTTTGTCTTATTCTAGAGAGAGACATTGTAGAGCGTGCCATGCACGGAATATTTTTTGAATTGATCTGAAACTATTACATAACATACTAAATAAATTACTCTAACCAACACATTTTGTCTTACTAAATTTGAATCTGTTATGAAGAAGTTATGACGTTTTTACCCAAAACACTTGTTTTTGACTAGTTTCAGGACTAGCCACAAACCCTATTTTCCACGAAGTGTAACTCCAAAAATACAATGACACACAAGATGATTTTTTTACCACATATACTTGGATAGTTTTCCTCAATGGAATAGCAATTTCACGGTCTGAATCAGTCTCGAAATTTTTTTATTGCGAAAATGGTGCAATGAGCTGAAAATAACATACCTTAGAAAGCATCATCAAAAGAATTTATCCTTCCTTGAATTCTGGCATTCTTTTCTTCACTTTCCTCAAAAATTCGGCTTATATATCATTTGGTTACCTTAGACACCTATAGTTATTCAATATTCTCAAGTGTGTCTTAAATGAGAGAACCTTTCCTCTTATTTATAATCTCCAAGTGTCTTCCTTAAAAATTTCTTCTAGGTCACTTTGCCCACTTTCCTTATTTTAGGGTTAACCCACTTCTAATTTCTCCATTAAATTTATTATTGAATTAATTTATTTTGTATTCACTTTGAATTATATTACACTCATCGTTTCACTTTATTATTTACCTCTTAAAATCTCTTAAACCACTTTGACTACTTTGACCTTTTCGGGCTTCTAGATGACATATGAGGGTCCTCCAACTTTGTAAGGCCATAACTCTCAAAATGTGAGGAGTTATGTGACATTCCACATACCAACAAAAATAGAATGACATGTATTATCCATATAGAATAGTATTACCTAAATATATATCAAAACTCATACTGTTATCCATCAAACAAACTTGGGTCCATTACCCAAACCTGGGTTCTCCAACTTCTCATGGCCATAACTCTCTAACCATGTGGAGTTATGTAACGTTCCACATACCACCAGGAATGGCATGACAATCACTATCCATATAGGATAGTTTCACTGAAAAATTTACTAACCTTCATCTCATTATTACACAAATAAGCATGGGTTCTCTAACCATACTTCTAGGATAAGTCAATCCACAAAGCGTCTTCCCATGAGGGCTTTCACCATAAGGCGACCACTTTTGAGTTCATCCATTTCTACTTATTATCAACCATGACAGTAAAATAATGATTCATCTTTACATAAAACAATATTGGGTCCATTACCCAACCTTTGTTCTACGGGGATTTCTTCAAGGGTTGACATCAATGACAACCAACCTTAAGCAACAACAACTAGAAGGAAAGATAAGTATTAAATAACTTTCAAAGCCTCAAAGAAAATCAACAAAAAGAAGAATGGAGAGAGAAATAAGCCCTTGGTTGAGCCATAGACTAATTAGAGGAATACATGATTAACGCACCACTCCATCTCCTGACTTAAGACAAATCCTCATGAAAAGACATTCAATTGATTGAGATAGATCCCGATCAAGAAAGAAAGATTCAAGCAAGCATGGTTCAAGTGAGCGTGGTTATCACACAAACGGTGGGAAATACAAAAAAATGCAGGAGATAACTAGCTATAAAGAACATTGACTAAGTAGTTCCGACAATAAAAAACCCAATGAATCAAGAGTTGTTGCTTAAGGTTGGTTGTCATTGATGTCAAGCCTTGAAGAAAGCCCAGTGGCACAAAGGTTTGGGTAATGGACCCAAGTTTGTTTTATTTAAAGATGGTTGCTTATTTACTTGTCATGGTTGATAATAATTACAAATGAATGAACTCCAAAGTGGTCCCCTTATGGTGAAAGACCTCACAGGAAGACGCTTTGCGGATTGAGTTATCCTAGAAGTATGGTTAGAGAACCCATGATTATTTGTGGAATAATGAGATTAAGGTCAATGAATTTTTCAGTGAAACTATCCTATATGGATAGTTATTGTCATTCCATTTCTTATGGTATGTGGAATGTCACATAACTCCTCATGGTTTGAGAGTTATGGCCTTACGAAGTTGGAGGACCCTCATATGTCATCTAGAAGCCCCAAAAGGTCAAAGTAGTTGAAGTGGTTTAAGAGATTTTAGAAGGTAAATAATAAAGTGAAGTGATGAGTGTACTATAATTCAATGTGAATACAAAATAAATTCTTTAAATAATAAATTTAATGGGGAAATTAGAAGTGGGTTAACTCTAAAATAAGGAAAGTGGGAAATGTAACCTAGAAGATGTTTTTAAGGAAGCTACTTGGAGAGTATAAATAAGAGGAAAAGATCTCTCATTTTGGAACACACTTGAGCATATTGAATATATATGGATGTTTGAGGTAACAAAAGGATATATAAGATGAATTTCTGAGGGAAGGTGAAGAAAAGAAGGCCAGAATTCAAGGAAGGATAAATTATTTTGATGATGTTTTCTAAGGTATGTTATTTACAGGTCATCTCACCATTTTCGGAATACCTTTTTTTTCTAGAATGATTCAGATAGTGAAATTTGTATTCCATTGAGTAAACATATCCAAGTATTTGTGGTAAAACATTCAACTTGTGGGTTGTTGTATTTTTGGATTTACACTCTGTGGAAAATAGGGTTTGTGGCTAGTCCTGAAACTAGCCTAAAACAGGTGTTTCAGGTAAAAACGTCATAACTTCTTCATAACAGATGCAAATTCAGTAAGATCAAATATCTTAGTTGGAGTGAAGTCTTTAGTATTATTTTTAATAGTTTCAGATCTATTCAACAAATATTCTGTGTGAGCACGCTCTACAAGGTTTCTCTCTAGAATAAGCCAGAATTCAACAAGGTATGCCATTCTTTCTATAACTCCTTTTTTGAGAAGTTCCAAGTAGTGAAACTTGGAGGAATTGGATAAAACACACTAAAGAAAATTGTGTATTAGTTTAAAATCTTTATTCATTACAGGTACAAAGTTATGATTATTTCAAGTTAGGGTTGTTGACTAATCCAAAACTAGTCCTGTGAGACTAAAGAAAAGTTTGATGAAAATGCTAGTCTCCTATTGTTAAAGTTAAGGAAGGTTTGCAAGTATGTGATCATATAAACTAGGTCTATTGCAGAGTTAGAAATCATATTTGGATGATGAAATTGATGAGGGATTTTGGTTAAGGTACATGTTATGTACATGGTTGAGACAAGTAGTTGATGAGTTGACATATACATGAGGTGTATAGTTGATGATGTTGGTACATATTGATGAGTCATAGTTGATGAGAAGTTGACACATGATTGGTAAATACTTGGTATATGGTTGGTTGCACTTGTTTATGGTACGTGTTGATTACAGGTTGTTTGGTACATGTTGGTGCATGGTTGATGCACTTTTTTATGGTACAGGTTAATTACAGGTTGAGGTACAGGTTGATGCATGCTTGATGCATGGTTCAGGCTTATTGGTGTAATTTTATAGTGGTATATTTCATAGTGATAGTGTGACGGTGTTTCCATCATTCTACTTCTACTTTAGGGTGGTTGGACGGGGCAAGGATAGGTGGTTGTATCCACCTTCCAATTATAGTTGGAGAACATAGGTGGTTGTAGCCTCCTTCTGGTTGTAGTCAGAGAATTGGGGAGTTGGATCTTCCCTCAGGTTGTAGCCTGAGAAACTAGGGGGTTGGAGCCTCTATCCAACTATAGATGGAAAACAAAGGAAGTTGGTGCTTCCAATGAATGTAATTCTTCAAGACATATAAGAAAAATCATTATGTGGTTTTATCCCTCTTTGGGTTTCCACGTAAAACATTGGTGTACTATGTATGTGTATAATTGTTCATTTCTAATTATTGGATGATAATTCTATATTGATATAACACTTGGATTATCTAGTTTAAAAAGAATTATAATTTCTCTATTACCGATTCACCCCCCTTCTCAGTAATCCAACAATTGGTATCAAAGAAGGTTCCTTCAGAAATCAGTTTAACCACTGAAAGGTAGATCATGGAGAGCAACAACTTGTATAAAAATGAAATACCATAGTTTGATGGATAGAAGTATGATTTTTGGAGCATAAGGATGAAGACATATATACAGGCACAGGGATTTGAAATTTGGTAATCAATTGTAGATGGATGCACAACACCAACAGTTCCACCAACAAATGACAAGGCAATGAAACTCGGTCAGAATAATTCCAAATCCACAAATGCACTTATGAATGGTCTCAGTGAAATGGTATTCACCAAAGTTGCACATTGTAAATCCGCTAAAGAGATTTGGGACAATCTTCGAAATATTTATGAAGGAGATTCAAAAGTCAAAGCAATAAAGCTTCAAACTTACAGAGGTCAGTTTGAACAACTAAAGATGAAGGAAGATGAGAATATTGCAGCCTACTTATTACGAGTCCATGAAACAGTGAATGCAATCATAGGATTGGGAGAAGAAATCGAAGAATCTGTAATTGTTCAAAAGGTACTTAATATCTCATCCTATGAGATTTGACCCTAAGATATCAGCACTAGAAGAAAGATCAGATCTAAACTCAATAAGCATGGATGAACTGCATGGAATATTCACAACATATGAAATGAGAAATGAACAAGAAAATCTAGATGTAAAATAAATATCTTTCAAAGCATTCAAAAGATCAAAGAAAAAGGAAAAACAACAAGAAGAACATAACAACAACAATGACATCTCGGAAGATGGTGAAGAAGTGGCCAACTTCATCAACAGACTGAACAAGAGAATCGATGGTAGGTATAGAGGTAATATTCCTTTAATTTGTTTTAAGTGTGATTGTATTGGTCATTTTGCTAACAAATGTCCTAATAAGAAAAAGAGAAATGATAAAGGTTACTCAAAATTCAAACAAACATATAAAGGAAAAAGAACTACAAAGAAATTTTTCAAGAAAAGATTATGCACCAAAAGAAGACATCTCATCATGAGATGAAGATGAAGTCAGTGAGAGTGAGACAGGAAGAGTTATATTCATGGCAGTAGAAGAATCTGATAAAGAAGGCTCCAAATAAGAGTATGAATAAGCTGAAAAAGAATATGAAGAAGTCGAAGAAGAAATTTAAGAGGAAGAAGTTGACTATCGAGAAGAATTGATGTGTGCCATAGAAGTTATCATAAGAGAAAATAAGAAAAACAAGAAACTACAAGTGGAACTAGACAAGAAAAAAAACACCCAAGAACTAGAACAAATGATCACAAATTTGAAGGTTCAAATAAAAGAAGATAAAAGAATTGAAGAAGCACTCAAAGAACAACTAGAAGAAAAGGACAAGATCATTGGAAATTTGAAGCAAATATTGTCACATTAAGAAAGGATATTCAAAAATATATATGCAGAAAAGATCAAATGTTTTGGATGACATTATCAACAGTCAAATATCTCATCTTGACAAGTCCAGACTTGGATACAATCAGATAGAAAAGGGATTAATCTCCAAAACAACATAGCAATAAAAATATTCAAAAATCTATACATAAATAATCAAAGGGGAAATGAATACATACAAGGAAGATTATAGGGACACTCCACCAAGAAGATTCAGATTTCATAATCAACAACAAATAGATAGGCATCAAGAAGAAGAAGGATTCATTAGAGCACGTCCTTTCAGAAGATCTTCAACTCCCAGGTATCAAACTATATTTTTTGGTTTATTTTATGCATGTAATAATTTTGGACATAAAGTTGTGAATTACAAAGATAACAAAAGGAACATAAACAACTTTGAAAGTCATACACAAAAGGGTTATCCAAGAAGGCCTAGTGAAACACAGAGAAGAAGTTACAATAGGTTTGAATCTTTGAGCACTGGAATGGATGTTACAAATGTAACAAATTTCAACACATGGCCAAAGATTGCATAATGAAAGTCCTTCCTAGAGAACCGCAACACAATAACAATAGTCACAGACATGAACCTCAGAAAGGGACATGGATAAGAAAGTGGAATCAATATAGAAATGAAGAATGCACACTTGCTCTACAAACTAAGAAGAAAAAACGTGGTTGACATGTTGACATTGGTTCTTCAAAACACATGACAGGTGATAGAGACATGTTTAATACATTAAGAAAGGAAAGAGATGGATCAGTATCCTTCGGAAATGATGATTCAACTAAAATCATTGGAAAAGACACAGTCAAAATTGGGAACAAGAATACAAAGGCAGAAAATGTTCTACTAGTAGAAGATATGAAACATAATCTTCTAAGTGTCAGTCAAATGTGTGACCAAGTTCATAAAGTTACTTTCGATTAAAAAAAGTGTGAAATAAGAAAAAAAGGTTCAGGAAAATCGATTGCTACAGTTGCAAGAACTTTAAGCAACATATATGTGTTAAGTGAAATTGAAAATGAAAAGTGTTTTCTAGGAAGGAAGATAAAAGTTGGCTATGGAACAAAAGAATGGTTCACATACATTTTGATAACCTTTTCAAAGTCAGCAAAAGAGAAGCAGTCAAAGAAATGCCCTAGATCACGAAACCAACCAACACTTTATGCAAACATTGTCCACAAGGAAAGAAAACAAAGACCAGGTTCAAATAAAAGGAATATTCAACAACAAGATCATTGGAAATTGTGCACACTGATCTAGTTGGACCAAATACAACAAAGGGTTTAAAATTCATGGAATAAAAAGGAAATTCTACATTGGTAGGACACCTCAACATAATGGAGTTGATGAAATAAAGAACATGATAGTACAGGAAATGGCTCGAACAATGCTAATGGATTCCAAATCGACAGATATATTTTGGACACAAGCAGTGCATACAACAATTCACATTCAAAACAGAGTAATTCTCATAAACAACACTAACAAAACTCCCTACAAGCTATGGAAAGGAAGACCAGCAAATGTGAAGCACTTCAAAGTTTTTGGAAGAAAATGCTACATCAAAAGAGAAGATGACAGAATGGGAAAGTTTGGCTCTCGCGTGGACAAATGATTAATTTTTGGTTACTCAAGTACAAGGAAAGAATACAAGTGTTGCAATATGAGATTGAACAAAGTTGTGGAAAACATCAACGTAACAATTGATGAAACAGGAAGACTAGAATCAAAGGAAGAAGAAAATGAATCAATGGAACAACCTTTCGAAGAATAAGCAAAACATGAAAAATAATTATAAGGGGAAGATGAAGAGAATCCAACTGAAGTAGAAGAGAAAGTTCAACAAGTGTCTCCAAAGACACCTAGTAGATGAGTACAAAAGAATCATCCTTCAGATTAGATTATCAAAAACAAATACACAAGAGTTGAGACTAGAAGAAGAATCTGTTCACCAGAACAAACACACCTAGCACTCTTAACTACAATTGAACCAAATTGTTTTGAAGAAGCCAACAAGGATGAATTTTGGAATAAGGCCATGGATGAAGAATTGGATCAAATAGAGAAAAATGACAATTGGAAATTGGTTCCAAGACCAAAGAATAAGAATGTTATCGACAGAAACTAGGTTTTCATGAATAAATTGAATGAAGATGGATAGGTTACAGGGAACAAAGCTAGATTGGTATGTAAAGGATATCCACAGATTGAAGGAATCGAATTTGAAGAGACACTTGCCCCAGTTGCCAGAATGGAAGCAATCCATTTGCTTTTAGCTTATGCATGCTCCAAAAATATTAAAGTGTATCAGATGGACGTAAAATCATCTTTTCTGAATGGGGAACTTGAAGAAGAAGTCTACATTGAACAACCAGAAGGATTTTAGTTGTCATAGAACACATATTATGTGTGTAAATTAAAGAAGGCCCTGTTTGGTCTAAAATAGGCTCCTAGAGCATGGTACTCTAGACTAGATAAGTATCTACAACAGGAACGGTTCAGAAAAGGAAGTGCAGACAACAACCTCTACATCAAGGTAAATCAAGTTAATATTTTAATAATTGAAGTTTATGTTGATGATATTATTTTTGGTAGTGATGATGACAGGTTAAGCCAGGAATTTGCAAAGGATAAGCATAATGAATTTGAAATGTTGTTACTTGGAGAACTATACTTCTTTCTAGGACTTCAGATACGTCAAAGCAACCAAGGAATTTTTGTTTCTCAAACCAAGTATATCAGAGAAATGTTAAATAGGTTCAGAATAGAAGATTGAAAACCAATTATCACTCCCATGCAAACCAGTTGCAAGTTGAGAAAAGATGATGATTCAAAGTATACAGATCAGAGGCAATACAAGTCAATGATTGATAGCCTACCATATGTGACAACATCCAAACTAGATATAATGCAGGCAGTTGGATAGGTGGAATGATTTCAAGAAACACCAAAGGAATCACATGTATTAGCAGTAAAGAGGATCTTCAGATATCTCAAAGGAGCATAAGATTTTGGATTATGGTATCCAAAAGGAAAAGATCTATCAATTATTTATGATCGACAAAGCACCAGTGGAGCAGGGTTCTACTTGGATGAGTGTTTAGTCTCATGGATAATTAAGAAACAATCATCAATATCTTTATCGATAGTCGAGGTAGAGTATATTGCAGCAACATCATGTTGTACACAGGTTCTTTGGATGAAACAAACTCTGACAGATATATAGGTTGAGTATGATGAGCCCATTCCAATCTATTTTGATAATACAAGAGCCATCAATATCTCAAAGAACTCAGTGATTCACTCCAAGACAAAGCACATTCCAATCAAGTATCACTTTCTACAGGAGCAGGTTGCATAAAATAAAATCATAGTTGAGTATGTGGGCACAAAATAACAAGTGTCAGACATCTTTACCAAACCACTTCCACGGGAAGGCTTTGAGTATCTTCGCCCGAGACTCAGAGTTATTTCTACTCCAAAATGAATTTTTTTGAATGCTTATCTTATATGTCTTAGATGTATATGAGGAATCACCATAAAGAGGACAGTTCAATCAGGGGGAGAAACCCCGAATGGAAAGATACATTTTCCATTGATGACAAAGGGGGAGAGATTCATAAGATGTAGAGGACAGAGGCATGGTTCCAGGGGGAGAAATGGTCAGAGAGATGTAGAGGATAGAGGCATGTTTCCAGGGGAAGCATGAGTGATATGACTTCAGTATAGCATGACATAATTTCATTTTTGCATAAGATTGTTTCCATCAATGTCAATGGGGGAGATTGTTGATTAAGGTTGGTTGTCATTGATGTCAACCCTTGAAGAATGCCTGATAGCACAAAGGTTTGGGTAATGGACCCAAGTTATTTTGATTTAAAGATGAATAATTATTGTCTTGTCATGTTTGATAATAAGAACAAATGGATGAACTCCAAAGTGGTCCCCTTATGGTGAAAGCCCTCATGGGAATACGCTTTGCGGATTGAGTTATTCTAGAAGTATGGTTAGAGAAATTGTGATAATTTATGTAATAATCAGATGAAGGTCGGTGAAATTTTCAATGAAACTATCCTAGATGGATGTCATTAATGATCGACAAGACTCGTACATAACCACGACAATTATATTGATAATTATTATCGTACATGTTTTGGAATTGATAATTGTCATTAACTATCCTAGTGTTTTGGAATTGATAATTGTCATTGAAGTGTTTTGGAATTGAAAGTTCATTATCAACCGATAACAGAAGAAATATACATGGATCTAGAAAGACAGATATGCCAGGAGATAGAAATTCCTCCTGAAGTTAACCAGTCAGGATTTCCCTCGATTCTTCCTTTTACCAATCGGAAGTAGGAGGAGAAAATAGAAGAATAGATTTATGCAATTCTCTTGGTCAAAGACTTGGAGGCCCTGGAAATAATCCATGCAAATCCATCTCTAGGAAACATAAAGTAGGCAACAAAAAAGGAAAAAGTTAAAAAGGTTTTTGGATTTGAATAATTAGTGATTGATAGAGAACAAATTAGGATGGAATTTTTTTAGTCGAATGAAGGTATTGATTTCAATGACCCTATTATCCAAGAAACAATTACTAGCATTACAAGCAAGATCGCTGAAAAGATAAAGTAAATAGAGAGGAATAATCGAGAAAAGACTAATATGATGAAGAATATCTACAGTTCAATTTTCATCGGTTGAACCTAGGATGAAACAAGCTATGGAAAAATCTAAGATACAAAAGAAACAAGTTAAGAAAATTAAAAGTACAATCCAAAAAATTGAAACAAGAGGAGCCAATAAGAAGAAGACCCTTTAGTCACAGACCACCATTGTTACTCTAGCATAGGTCACAACCAACCACATAGAATGGGTACTCAGGACGAGGCTAATACAAGGAAAGAAAAGAACTACTCAAGAAACAATCGAATTAACAATAGACTCACCTCCAACCAAGCCAGTAGTCGTAGTAGAAGAATGACTAGCAAAAAGGAAGAAGAGACAACTTATAATTGATTGAAAGAATGAATGAAAGAAAATAAATCATGCTTGTATTAATAAACCAAAGTCAATTATAAAATTCAAGTATAGAAATATAGGCATAAGAAACAACTAGAGGGAAAGATAAGTATTAAAGAACTTTCAAAGCCTCAAAGAAAGGAAACGAAAAGAAAAATGGAGAGAGAAATAATCCCCTGGTCAATCCATAGACTAAGTAGAAGAATACATGATCGACATGCCACTCCATATCTGGACTTAAGACAAATCCTCATGAAAATACATCCAATTTATTGAGATAGATCCCAATCAAGTAATAAATATTCAAGTGAGCATGGTTCAAGTGAGCGTGGTTATCATACATATGGGGGGGAGTACAAATGAATGGAGGAGAGAACTAGCTATCAAGAACATTGACTATGTAGTTATGACAATAAAAAACCCAATGAATCAAGAGTAATATTCAATCGATCCGTATACCGACCACACATCAATAGAGAAGACCTACTCAATCGAACACAAGAAAACACCGACGATGAAAAAATTGACTCCAGAAAAGATGATGTATTTAATTCGTGACACGAAAGGAATGATGAGAATCACAGAAACATTAATGACCAAAACGATGGAGAATATCGTTGCACAACCATCAAGATAATTTTCAGTAGCCTTAGCACATATGATAACCAATTTCAAAACACTTCAATTAATGATAGATAGGACCAACATGATTGCTAAATAAGCAATAAACTAGATGTCCACTCATATGAGTCGACCATATCTTTAATAATTATAAAAGAATCGTGTGAATCAAGGGAACAACTTGATGCATTTAATATGATTTTTCATCTACCGCCTATAAATTTGGAAAATGAATACAAGTTTCCCTCACTATTATTTTCTCCCTCGCAATCGAGTATAGAGTCGAATGTGCAACTGGGTGAACCTACAACCTCTCCCAACTTGTTGAATACCATCGATCTAGACCTAGAAATTCCAATAATGAGAGGAAAAGTCTCATAGGTAACGAAAGGGTTGAGACCATGACAAATATTTGACAAAACAACAACGACCTAATTGCAAATCTAGATGTAGAACACCCGGTCATTGTGACTATAGGAGATGGACTATAGAAAGCAATGAATTTTCTTTACAGAATGGGGAACGTAGAAGGGTTTTTGGGAGCTTGAAACTGAATTCCTGGCAAAGGTCAGAATCGGGCACATGCTGGGAGCACCGCAAGTCGCCAACTTAGGGCGATGGAAGAAAGAAGCAACATTTTTTTTTGTTCAACCGCTTTCATTATGGATACATTTGGCTCGACCACCCCATAGAAATAACATGCGGTCTTATTCACCGAATTAATGGTATTCCAAAGACGGGGGTCACAGTGTTGAAGACATCAAATGTTAATGACTAGATGCAATTTTTAACTGGGTGGAGTATTTAACGGGCAAGGTGGATTTCCATAATTGTATCTTTTTGCTTCACACCAGCCAGTTGGGTGTCAAACATCAAGATGATGATGATAGAATCAATAATCCAAGTCTTTCATAAAGCATAAAATTTCAACTAATCAAAGTACCTGGATGACATCATTCAGACTAACTATTACAACAAATTTTTCCTCACTCCATGCAACTTGATTGGATGGCCTTCCATTTCCCTCTATAGAATTGAAGTCCCCAGTGAAGTCTCCAATTATTTTACAAGGAAAATGTCTCGATGGCCAGGGGTAAGCCACAAAAGACTAGATAAATAGTGCCAAGAATCGGGTAAAGAGGGGTAAACCTCATTGCTTGTTCGGGGTAAACCACTAATTGTAAAGAGTGCCAAGAATATGGTAAGGATATTAATTTCCCCTCTTTATTAATATTGATAGAAATGGAGCAGTACAGTCCATTCGGTGAACCTACATTCAAAATCAATAAATTCCCAATGATAGAAAAGTATAGAATTTTTCCAACATCATAAGCAGGTACTCCTAGTTCCATGACACTGCAAGAAATTTTTCTACTGTGGTTCGGAAACTTGAAAGATAGTTCACATAGGTGGCGAGTTGATCAAACAGTACGTCTAGAATTTACAACTCCTTGGCAGATTCAACTAGAACTTGAGTGCACCAAGATTTGGTGTGAATTCGAGTCAACCCCAGAACCGGAGGAACTTCAGTATCAACCGATAACAAAAGAAATATTCATGGAGCTAGAAAGACAAATATGCCAGGAGATATAAATTACTCCTAAAGTTAACTAGTCAAGATTTCCCTTTATTCTTCCTTACACCGATGGGGATTAGGAGGAGAAATGATAAGAAGAGATTTATGCAATTCCCTTTGACAAAGACTTGGAAGTTGTGGCAATAATCCATGCAAATCCATCACCAGGAAAAAGAAGGTATCCAACAAAGGACAAAGATAAAAAGGTTTTCCGATTCGAAGAATTAGCCATTGACACCGAAGAAATTAGGATGGAAAATTTTTAGCCAAATGAAGGTATTGATTTCAATGACCGTGTTATCCAAGAAAAAATGACTAGAATTACAAGGAAGATTGTTGAAAAAATAAAGTAATCAGAGAGGAAGACTCGGGAAGAGGTTGTTATGATGAAGAATATCTACAGTTCATCGATTGAACCTAGGATGAAACAAGCTATGGAAAAAGATAATATACAAAAGAAACAAGTTAATACAAATAAAAGTAGAATCAGACAGATTGAAACAAGAGGAGCCAATAAGCAGAAGACCCTTTAGGCACAAACCACCATTGTTACTCTAGCATAGGTCACGACCATCGGCACAAAATGGGAACTTAGGATGAGGCTAATACGAGGAAAGAAAAGAATGATTGAAGCAACAATTGACTTAACAATAGAATCACCTCCAGCCAAGTCAGTAGATGTAGTAGAATAATGATGAAAAAAAAGGAAGAGACAACTTATAATTGACTGAAAGAATGAATGAAAGAAAGGACAAATTCTATTAGGAGGACAAAAATCATGTGAATAATGTGACTCAGTCAATTACTCCCCAAAAATCTTGGATATTATAAGTTGATTACCATCTCACCTGAATATAAAACTCACAATGTCACCTATGTATATTTAAATTTAGGAAAGCTAATAGAGATTCAATCATCGTCGAGAATTGGGATTAGTTGAGAAGACAATATGAATTTTACAGTGTTAGGCAGTGGAAGAAAAACACATCATATAATAGAGCATAAAATAAACAAGATCAAACACACATTAAACCAAACACATCAATCATACACTTGACACAATGATTTGTGTGTAAAACCAATGAGGGAAAAAACCACGGGAAATTATTATGGGTATTCTTATTATTCAAGGGATAATTACAATATCCAACCTAGGCATACAACCATCCTCTCCTCTCATACACACAACACCTCAATTTTGTGTCTTTCTCTCACACACTCACTACACATTGCATTCACACCTCTATGGGTATGCTCGTATATATAACATCTATCACTCAGTTAAACAAACTGATTATGAATAGATCATATAGTTACATGAATAGTTCATAAATAGATTGCATGCATGCACATTAACATAGCTGCATGCATGTGCCTGTGACCGCATGAGGAAATGTTTTGGCATGTTTCCAACAATATCAACCTTGACAACAATTTACCTGATATATCATGCCCTTAATAAATTCATCCATCACCTTTCCTACAAGAGAAGCCACACACCATCACAGCTCCACAACTTCTCTAACAATATCGTTACATGAACATGCCTACATGATTCACTCCAACATGGACCATTTTGTCTTCATCAATAACCTTTATAGTAAACCGATGGACTTGTCCAAATATCATGAATCACAACCACAGACCAAATCACTGCAACCACTCTAGGTGATACTTGTACTTCTGTGTTTGAAGCACCCATTTCCATGCTCTTGAAGTGTTTTTTCCATTTGTCTACTGACACCGCCAACTGCATGTTAAATGTTGACCATTTATCCATCACAATCATCAAAATTCCTACTAGCATATAATGCTCGACACATATAACCCTTTTCTTATTCATCAATTAGGACATAAACATGAAGATATTTTATAATGGAAAGCCAAAGGGATTTTACCAGTTTCACATTATTCATACTGAATTTCCTGACTATCTTCACCACATACTTCTGTTGTGATAACCAAGCTTACCATATTTCCTGTCTCTGTGTATTTCCATGCCCAATATTTATTTTGCTGCTCCCAAATCCTTCATAACAAATGTCCAAACCAATTGAGCCAACTTGTTGATCTCACCCATGCTTGTGCTTGCAACAAGCATAAAATATAACACCAAGATAATGGATATACCAAAAACACAATGGTTATACTCACTTCTTGTAAAATTTGGCTCACCATGAAGGAATCAAACATCTTGTACCATTTTCCTAGCATGATTCAGGCCATACAATGATTTTTGAGTTTGTAAACAAATCTTCTATTGCGATTTTGAACTAATCGTTCTGATTGTTCCATACACATCCCCTTATCCAAAAAACTCCATGTAAAACAATTTTAACATCTAGATGTACTATCACAACCAGTGCTAACACAACATGAATAGAAACAAGCTTTTAAAAACCAGTGAGAAACTTTCATGGAAATCAATACCTTTCAAATACCTTTTTGCCACCAACCATGCTTTGAAACTTTCATATTTTACTATGTTTGATTTTATAAAATGAGATTCATCAAAATTTGCATCTTTGTCCATGATGATTCAATGGGTAGTAAGATCCCACAGTCTGCAACCCTTAACATCATCACCATATCAAAGATATACCTGTTTGATTTGGGTCCTACTTAGAAAGATGATAAAAGCCCATAAGAATCACAATCAAATAATTTCATATTTAAGTAATTACCAGATGACATGTTCATACCTCTTCCTCAATATTCCTATCTTTTGAAACTGATGATGACCGATTTACCAGATAGAAAAACTGTTTATGTCCACAACTATTGTTGCAACTTGGCATTACTGAACATGCCTATTCGATCCCAACTTCCTTGCAATACTTTCCAAGTTACATGGATATGAAATTACCTTCATCATATATTCTCAAACACTTGATTGACCTACCAATACATCAACCTTTCTACAGACCCACCTTTCTAAACTAGACACACTGCTCCACCTTGAAGTTTTCCTTCACCGCTTACCTCCAGGCCCATTTACAATGGAGTTCACCAACTCTTTTATAGGCTTCATTACATGTAATCCATGGATAAAATACCATGAGATACCCAAAAAACATGGACCCAAAAAACCACACTTAAAAAACCATATTTAACTCATTAACTCTTTCATCGAGTCAAGGTTAACCCACATATTTAATCTACCTAAATCTACGTCTAGAATTTTCATAGGTGACCTAATAAACCAGGGATACACATGTCTATCTAGGTCTTACAAATATTCCCATTTACATGCAATCAATAGTTTTTACAACTCCAAAGTAAATACAATTTATTTTATTTTTTATTTCACGGTGACTCAACCATCATCGCCTTGCACCTTCTATGCAAACATAGGTGGAGAGACACAACAGACAGACAAAATTTCATCAACCATACATATAGCTGAATTTTCTTCTTTTGTGGAGTCCTCTTTGGATGCCTTTTGTCTTTTCCAACAATCCTTCTTGACATGCCTAGATTTTCCACAAAACCAACATTTTTCCTTACTCTTACTGTCTTTTGACTTAGACCTGGATGTACCTTTCTAATATTTCCCTCCTTCTATAGATCGACCTCTGACCACCATTGCTTATGTTGTTGAGGTTTCTTTATTGAATGTTTTCCTTATCTCCTCAGACAACAAATCTCCCACAACAATGTCATAATCAATGACATATGTTGTGTTAGGCTACACAGGTGTGACCAGATGATCCCAAGACTCAGGAAACAAACACAATAGCGTAATTGCCTTGTCCTTATCTTCGAACTTTACTTCCATATTAGTTAATTGAAAAATCATAGTATTGAATACATTCAAGTGATCAATAATTTTCATACATTCTTTCATCCGCAAGTTGTACAATTGCCTCTTCAAGAAGATTATGTTTGATAAGTTCTTTGTCATATACAAACTCTCCAGTTTGGTCCAAAATCCTGTTGTTGCCGTCTCTTCATTGATGTTAAAAAATACCTCATATCCAAAAAAAAAATGAATAGTACTGAGGGCTCTTGCATCGAGATCATTCTAGTCCTTATCTGTCATGCTTGCCGATTTCTTTGATTTTTTATGCAGGAGCATCTCCAACATCAAGCGAGCCAGCGTGGAAGCGAAGGACAGCTGGAGAAGCGCCAGCACAAATTTTTGAAATTACCTTAGAATTGTTGCGCAGTCTTAAATGTAGTCATTAATAAGAGGCGCACTTGTAAATTGTAACAGACCTTTAGCCTTTAGCTCTCGTCCTTAGTAGATAGAAGGCATTTAAAGTAGTTAATGCAGGTAGATAGAATTTAATTCTAGATTAGACAGTTTGAGAGTGCAAGAGGGAAACGGGATATAGACACCCTCATTGTGCATTGCAACATTACGGAAGATTATTGAAATTAGAGGAAGAAGAGCATAGGAGAAGCAAAGAGCTGTGTAAGAACACCCATGTACAGATATTTGGATTAATAGAAAGAGATTGATTCAAATTCATGGTTTTGTGTTATGATATGCTCATGAATGTTTGCTTCCCATTGTACATTTTTTTTTATGTGTTTTGTATATGATTTCAGGTTTGAGTTTGAAGTTTGAAGGGAAGAAGGAATGAGTTTCAATTGTTTCTCTATTTGAACAAGGATTCCTGCAAGGAGTGCAGTCGAAGTGTCCGCAAGGATTGCGTTGACAAAGGGTTTAGATAGAGATAGATTTTGTTCTCATCTCCGTAGAAGTGTAGGTAGGAACATGAGTCATGCAAGGAGTGCGCAGGCCAAGCTAAGCCTCAGAGTTGTGAATCTGAGCAGAGCATTAAGAGACTGCTATTGTAGGTGTGCGCAGAGTCGAAAGGATTCAACACTTGGAGGTTGCTGAAAGTCTGTCGCAAGGAGTGCGCGCAAGAGTATTTTCCAAGACTCAGAGTTATAAGAAAGGCTCAAGGAGGATAAGGCCTTCGAAGTTGTTGAAGAACAACGCAGAGAAAATGTGACTGGAAGTGTGTCATAAGTGTCGCAAGTTTGCGCGCAGGAGAACGAGTTCCGTTGAGGAGCACTTAGTCATTCCGCAGATTTCATCAGGAGGAATGGATGGACGAAGTTCTCCAAGGAGAATACGTGAATCTCCGTGTGCCGTTGGATATCGCAGAGGTGCAAGGGAGATATGGCAGAGTATTTCATAGGGTTCAAAGCTCAGGAGGGATAGAACTGTAGATCCGAGCCACAAGGGTCGTCGGATTTACACGTGGTTTCGTATATCAGGGTTTCGTGGGTTGAAACTCTGAAATATTGCAACGGGAATCGCAAAATCGTGATACGCGATATCCTGAAGGCTAAGTAAATAGTGTGGGGCCATAGGGGGTTAGCAGGTAGACAAGTGGCATGCCTCATCGAGGATTTATAGCGAGAAGTCCCAATACAATCACATTAGGATTCGCGATATTGCAAACTTCGAAATGCTGATGGAGTGAAGTCGTTGAATAGTCAACTCGCATGTGTGTCGGGGTTTCGGCATATCAGGAGTCGGTAGTTGGTAAATAATGTTGTTTGATATCGCGAGTCGTGAAATAGCGATAGGAAAAACCCCGATAGGAAAAGGTCAACGTTGACTGTTGTCGGGTCTTGGGGGTTCGAGAGGCCTACACTCGACTATTGAATTCGCAAAGTCACAAATTTTGATCTCCTAAGTTCAAAGAGGGGATCCCACGAAGGTTGTTGTGGGTGAATATTTCCCGATAGGGAAATAGAAGAGCCTTAGAGTTCTTCGGGCCAGTAGAGAAGAGAAGATCCTGTGAGTTGACAGGGACCTTCCGACCTGCGGGTTGTGTAGGGAGGGAGTCTACGTCAATTTTTGGTATCAGAGCACAGAAAGGTTCTTTGCTTTCTATAGCAGAGAAGATAATTCGCCATGCTGCCAAGAAGAAGGGACATGTAGACACTCGATCCACCAGAGGATAGGGAAATGATGAGAAGAAGAGGCAGGCAGATGACAGATCCAATTATGGAAAGACAAATAAGTGATCTACGGGCTAGACTCGAAGACATGGAGACAGTGAAAAGATGCATAGTCAGTGCTGGGGATCTGAGCGATTCTGACAGCAAAGTTGAGGCTGAACATGAAGAAGAAGTTGTAGCCGAAGATGCATCAAACAAGCATTTGATCAGAGCTATTGCAAGGATGGGTGCAAGAGCGAAGATGGACATTCCAGTTTATGAGGGAAACTTGGATGCAGAGGAGCTTCTATATTGGATTAGAGCTCTAGACACATAATTCTATTATGAAGATGTCGAAGAGGAAAAGAAAGTCAAGAATGCTATCACGCGGTTGAAAGGACATGCAACATTGTGGTGGGATGAACTACAAGCTGACAGACGCTGCAAGGGAAAGCAGAAGATCAAGAGCTGGGATAGAATGATCGCAATGATGAAGGCGAAATTCATCCCCAGAGACTATCAAATTTCTCTGTGCAGGAGAATGCAGAACCTGAGACAGAAGCTGATGACAGTGAAAGAATACACTGAGGAATTCTATAAACTGAACATCAGGGTAGGTCATCAGGAGAGAGATGATGAAAAAGTTGCCAAATACATGAATGGACTAAGATATGATATCCAGGATGAGATGAGCATGGTAACCATCCGAATGGTGGAATATGCTTATTAGATGGCTCTGAAAGTGAAAGAGAAGCTGAGACGAAAGCAGAGTCAGAGGGGCCAAGGCAGAAGTTAGACCAGAGGCAAGTCAGTTGCCCAAGATAAATACCAGAAGCCCAGAGAGGACTAGAAGAAACCTCAGACTCGAACAGAGAGAGTGGAACCTCACAGAGAGGGCCATATGTTGAACAGAGAGGGAAGCATACTGAGCAGAGAGGAGATTATGCTGACAATAACACTTTTCCTCGTACTAGAGGCAGAGGAAGAGGAAGAGGTGGAATAATCACATTATTCACATGTGGAAAGAATGGGCACAAGTCTTACGAGTTTCCAGGCAAAAAGAAGGACATTGGAGAAGATCACATCGTCGAGGCACAGAGGCGGGATGTTGAGGCAGAAGACACTGTAGGCGGAAGATCGTTGATGATGCGAAAATTCCTTTTGACACTTGAGAAGGAGGTGGAGAGTTCAGTCCAAAGGACCAGACTTTTCAAGACAGCTTGCAAGACCAAGGACAGGGTATGCAAGGTCATTGTAGACAGCGGTAGCATGGATAATATTGTCTCTACAGAAATGGTAGAGAAGCTGGAGTTGGAGACGACTAATCATCCAAGCCCATACAGAGTTTCGTGGCTACAAAAAGGACACCAGGTAACTATCACTAAATAATGCTTGGTGGAATTCAAGATAGGAGGATATAATTATAATATATTATGTTATGTCATTCCTATGGATGTTTGTCATCTATTCCTGGGTAGACCATGGAAATATGAAAGAAATGTGATTCATGACGGGAGAATGAACACATACACCCTGGAGAAGAATGGGAGGACACACATGTTGCTTCCAATTAAGGATAAGGAGGTGAAGCTAGAAGTAAGCAATACAATACTTCTCATGAGTGGGAAGGAACTTCTTACAGAGGTTAATAAGAAGGAAGATCCATAGTTCATTGTGTTCAGAAAGCCGAGGAATGTTTTGACTAGCACAAGAGTGGATGATTTACCAGAAGAAGTTCAGGAACTGCTGGAAGAGTTCGCTGATATAGTTGTGGATGAATTACCTCGTTCGTTTCCACCGATCAGGAGTGTGAGCCATCATATTGATCTCATACCAGGAGCCAGTTTGCCGAACAAAGCCGCGTACATATTGATGCCGCAAGAGAATGAAGAAGTTAAGAGGCAAGTCCAGGATTTGTTGGACAAAGGTTTGGTCAGAGAGAGCTTGAGTCCATGTGTTGTTCCAACAGTACTCAGTCCGAAGAAAGACGGAGGCTGGAGGATGTGTACTGACTCAAGGGAGATCAACAAGATAACCATCAGGTACAGATTTCCATTGCCAAGGATGGATGATCTGATGGACTGCTTGAGTGGAGAAAAGTATTTTTCAAATATTGATTTGAAAAGTGGTTATCATGAGATCTGTATGAGAGAAGGTGATGAATGGAAGACAACATTCAAAACCAATGAAGGGTTGTATGAATGGCTTGTTATGCCGTTTGTCTTAACAAATGCACCGAGCACCTTCATGAGGTTGATGAACGAAGTCCTGAGGGAGTTCATCGGGAAATTTGTCATTGTGTATTTGGATGACATATTGGTTTTCAGTAAAACAGTGGCGAAGCATCTGAAGCATTTGGCTACAGTGATGCAGAAACTACAGTAGGAGAAGCTGTTGATAAATATGAATGGCTTGTTATGCCGTTTGGCTTAACAAATGCGCCGATCACCTTCATGAGGTTGATGAATGAAGTCCTGAGGGAGTTCATCGGGAAATTTGTCATTGTGTATTTGGATGACATACTGGTTTTTAGTAAAACAGTGGCGGAGAATCTGAAGCATTTGGCTACAGTGATGCAGAAACTACAGCAAGAGAAGTTGTTGATAAAAATGAAGAAGTCCTCATTCATGAATACATAGCTCATTTATTTGGGTTTTGTTATTTCGGAAAATGAGTTGAGGATGGATCCAGATAAAGTGGAAGCAATCAAGAATTGGCCATCACCGAGAAATATTTTCGAGGTGAGAAGTTTTCACGGATTGGCTAGTTTCTACCAAAAATTCATCAGGAATTTCAGTGGAATTAGCGCAACAATGATGGATACAGTGAAGAAAAGACACAAGTATTTTTGCTAGACAGAGGAGGCTGAAAAAAGTTTCAATCTATTGAAGAGGAAGATTACGAAACAACCAGTTTTGGTGTTGTCGGATTTCCAGAAGACATTTTAGGTGAAATGCAATGCAAGCAGATTTGCAATCGGGGCAGTCTTGAGTCAGGAAGATAGGCCGATAGCATACTTCAGCAAGAAGATGAATGAGGCGAAAGTGAAATACTCCACTTATGATAAGGAGTTCTATGCTATCATCCAGGCATTGAAGAAATGGAGGCATTACTTAATCCTGAAAGAATTTGTCTTATACAGTGATAATCATGCATTGCAGTTTGTTACTCAACAGGAGAAGTTGAATCAGAAACATGTCAAATGGGTTGAGTATATGAAAAATTTCACTTTTGTGATAAAACATATTTTTGGTACTGCTAACAAAGTTGTTGATGCTTTGAGCAGGAAGTGTTTGTTGTTGTAGGAGTTCAAAGTCAAAACATTGGGTTTTGATGAACTCAGGAACATGTACGCTGATGATTCATATTTTAAGGAGGTGTATGAAGCAACTAAGAATTTAGTTCTAAGAGATAGAAGCCAATGGATAGAATATATGATCCATGAAGGATTCTTGTTCAGAGGTAATCAACTGTGTATTCTGAAATGCTCCATGAGGGAGAATTTGCTAAAGGAGAAACACAGTGGAGGATTGGCAGGGCACTTTGGTTATGACAAGACGTTCGCAAAGTTGAATGAGTCATATTTTTGGCCGGGGATGCGAGCAGACGTCAAGATATTTGTAGATAGGTGCGGAATTTGCCAGCATTCGAAGGGAAGAATGCAGAATGCAGGGTTTTATCAACCATTGCCCATACCAAAGAGGTCGTGGGATGCAATTAGCATGGATTTTGTATTAGGGTTGCCAAGAACACAATGAGGTGTTGATTCAATCTTTGTGGTGGTGGATAGATTTTCCAAAATGGCACACTTCATTCCATGTTAGAAAACCAGTGATGCAACTCACATTGCGAACTTGTTTTTCAAAGAGGTCATTCGACTTCATAGGTTTCCAAGGAGTATAGTTTTGGATATAGATACGAAGTTCATAGGGAATTTTTGGAGGACCTTATGGAATAATCTAGGAACTAACTTGTCATTTAGTTTGGCTTATCATCCTCAGACGGATGGACAGACAGAAGTGGTCAACAGGAGTCTGGGAGACTTGTTGAGAAGCTTGGTGACAGAGCACCACATCCAGTGGGACAACATATTACCACAGGCGGAGTTTTCTTATAATGACTCAGTTAACTGGAGCACAGGGCATCGTCCAATTTAGATTGTTTATGGCATGCAGCTGAGGGGAATTTCTGAGTTGAAGGATTTAGAGAAGAATGTGACTAGGAGAGCTAGTGCAGAAGATTTTGCAGAGGCGATGAAGGAACTTCACAACCAGGTGAAGGAGCGACTACATAATTCAAGTCAGGAGTATAAGCACAGTGAAGATCAACATAGAAGACAACTTCAATTCGAGGTTGGTGATCTGGTTCTGGCACATTTGAGGAGAGAAAGGTTCCCGAAGGGAACATACAACAAGCTGAAGATGAAGAAAATCAGACCATGCAGGGTCTTGAAGAAATTTGGGACGAATGCTTATGAGATTGAATTACCCGATGGGATTGGAATTTCTCCGATATTAAATATCTCAGATTTGTACCCATATAAGGTTGAGCAAATAGAGACTGGAGAAGAACAGCCAGTGATTCAGTGGTGAAAGAAGATGCCAGTTGCAGAGAAGCCGTAGATGGAGTGCATACTGGACAGGAGAGTAAGCAAGAGGACCAGGCGAAAGCAATATTTTGAGTATTTGGTCAAGTGGAAGAACCATCCAGTTGAAGATGCCAGCTGGGAGAATGAAGTGGAGATACAGAAGCATGGACAGACCGTGCAGGAGCTCATGGACAGGAGCCCATGAAAATTTTCAAGAGAGGGAGTATGATGCAGGAGCATCTCCAACATCAAGCGAGCCAGCGCAGAAGCGAAGGACAGCTGGACAAGTGCCAACACAAATTTTTGAAATTACCTTGGAATTGTTGTGCAGTCTTAAATGTAGTCATTAAGAAGAGGCGCACTTGTAAATTTTAATGGACCTTGAGCCTTTAGATCTCATCCTTAGTAGGTAGAAGGCATTTAAAGTAGTTAATGCAGGTAGATAGAATTTAATTCTAAATTAGATAGTTTGAGAGCGCAAGAGGGAAACGAGATATAGACACCCTCATTGTGCATTGTAACATTACGAAAGATTATTGAAATCAGAGGAAGAAGAGCATAGGAGAAGCAGAGAGCTGTGTAAGAACACCCATGTACAGATATTTGGATTAATAGAAAGAGATTGATTCAAATTCATGGTTTTTTGTTATTCTCTGTATATGCATCTTTGAATGATATCATCATGAATGTTTGCTTCCCATTGTACATTTGGTTTTATGTGCTGTGTATATGATTTTAGGTTTGAGTTTGAAGTCTGAAGGGAAGAAGGAATGAGTTTCAATTGTTTTTCTATCTGAACAAGGATTCCTGCAAGGAGTGTAGTCGAAGTGTCTGCAAGGAGTGCATTGACAAAGGGTTCAGATAGAGATAGCTTTTGTTCTCATCTCCGTAGGAGTGTAGGTAGGCACAAGAGTTGTGAAAGGAGTGTGTAGGCCAAGATAAGCCTCGTAGTTGTGAATCTGAGCAGAGCATTGAGAGATTGCTGCTGCAGGTGTGCGCAGAGTCAAAAGGATTCAACACTTGGAGGTTGTTAAAAGTCTGCCACAAGGAGTGCGCGCAAGAGTCTTTTCCAAGACTCAGAGTTATAATAAAATCTCAGGGAGGATAAGGCCTTCGAAGTTGTTGAAGGATAGTGCAGAGAAGCTGTGATTGGAAGTGTGTCAGAAGCGTTGCAAGTTTGCGCGCAGGAGAACGAGTTCCGCGGAGGATCACTTAGTCATTCCGCAAATTTCATCAGGAGGAACGGACGAACGGAGTTCTCCGAGGAGAATCTGTGAATCTCCGTGATTCGTTGGATCTCGCAGAGGTGCAAGGGAGATATGACAGAGTATTTCACAGGGTTCAAATCTCAGGAGGGATAGAACCGTAGATCCGAGCCACAAGGGTCGTCGGATTTACACGTGGTTTCGTATATCGGGGTTTCATGGGTTGAAACTCTGAAATATTGCAACGGGAATCGTGAAATCGTGATACGCGATATCCCGATGACTAAGTAAATAGTGTGGGGCCACAGGGGGTCAGTAGGTAGACAGGTGGCATGCCTCATCGGGATTTCGTAGCGAGAAATCCCGATACAATTGCATTAGGATTCACGATATTACAAACTCTAAAATGACAATGGAGTGAAGTCGTTGAATATTCAACTCGCATGTGTGTCGGGGTTTCGGCATATTGGGAGTCGGGAGTCGATAAAGCGAGTTGTTTGATATCGCGAGTCACGAAATCGCGATAGGAAAAACCTCGATAGGAAAAGGTCAGCATTGACTGTTTTCGGGTCTCGGGGGTTCGAGAGGCCTACGCTTGACTATTGAATTCGCAAAGTTGCGAATTTCGGTCTCCTAAGTTCAAAGAGGGGATCCCACGAAGGTTGTTGTGGGTGAAGATTTCCCGATAGGGAAATAGAAGAGCCTTAGAGTTCTTCAGGCTAGAAGAGAAGAGAAGATCCTGTGAGTTGATGGGGACCTTCTGACCTTCAAAAATTGACGTAGACGCCCTCCCTACACAACCCGCAGGTCGAAAGGTCCCCATCAACTCATAGGATCTTCTCTTCTCTACTGGCCCGAAGAACTCTAAGGCTCTTTTATTTCCCTATTGGGAAATCTGCACCCACAACAACCTTCATGGGATCCCCTCTTTGAACTTAGGAGATCAGAATTCATGACTTCATGAATTCAATAGTCGAGCATAGGCCTCTCGAACCCCCGAGACCCGACAATAGTCAACGCTGACCTTTTCCTATCGAGGTTTTTCCTATTGCGATTTCATGACTCACGATATCAAACAACTCACTTTACCAACTCCCAACTCCCGATATGCTAAAACCCCGACACACATGCGAGTTGACTATTCAACGACTTCACTCCATCGACATTTCGGAGTTCGCAATATCACAAATCCTAATGAGATATATCAGAACTTCTCGCTACGAAACCCCGATGAGGCATGCCACCTATCTACCTACTGACCCCCTATGGCCCCACACTATTTAATTAGCCGTCTGGATATCGTGTATCATGATTTCGCCATTCCCATTGCAATATTTTAGAGTTTCAACCCAAAAAACCCCGATATACGAAACCACGTGTAAATCTGACGACCCTTGTGGCTCGGATCTATGGTTCTATCCCTCCTGATATTTGAACCCTGTGAAATACTATACCATATCTCCCTTGCACCTCTGCGAGATCCAATGGCTCACGGAGATTCACGGATTCTCCTTGGAGAACTCCGTCTATTCGTTCCTCCTAATGAAATCTGCGGAATGACTAAGTGCTCCTCCGCAGAACTCGTTCTCCTGCACGCAAACTTGCGACACTTCTGACACACTTCCAGTCACAGCTTCTCTTCACTATCCTTCAACAACTTCGAAGGCCTTATCCTCCCTGAGATTTTCTTATAACTTTGAGTCTTGAAAAAGACTCTTGCATGCACTCCTTGCGACAGACTTTCAACAACCTCCAAGTGTTGAATCCTTTCGACTTTGCGCACACCTGCAACAACAGTCTCTCAATTTTCTACTTAGATTCACAACTCTGAGGCTTAGCTTGGCCTGCACACTCCTTGCATGGCTTTTGTGCCTACCTACACTCCTACGGAGATGAGAACAAAATCTATCTCTATCTGAACCCTTTGTCAACGCACTCCTTGCGGACACTTCGACTGCACTCCTTGCAGGAATCCTTGTTCAGATAGAGAAACAATTGAAACTCATTCCTTCTTCCCTTAAAACTTCAAACTCAAACCTAAAATCATATACACAGCACATAAAATAAAATGTACTATGGGAAGAAAACATTCATGAGCATATCATTCAAAGATGCATATACAGAGAATAACACAAAACCATGAATTTGAATCAATCTCTTTCTATTAATCCAAATATCTGTACATGGGTGTTCTTACACAACTCTCTGCTTCTCCTATGCTCTTCTTCCTCTGATTTCAATAATCTTTCATAATGTTACAATGCACAATGAGGGTGTTTATATCCCGTTTCCCTCTTGCGCTGTCAAACTATCTAATCTAGAATTAAATTCTATCTACCTGCATTAACTACTTTAAATGCCTTCTACCTACTAAGGACGAGAGCTAAAGGCTCAAGGTCCATTACAATTTACAAGTGCGCCTCTTGTTAATGACTACATTTAAGACTGCGCAACAATTCCAAGGTAATTTCAAAAATTTGTGTTGGCGCTTGTCCAATTGTCCTTCGCTTCTGTGCTGGCTCGCTTGATGTTGGAGATGCTCCTACATCAACTTTCCAGCCAAGGCCTTTTGCAATCCTTGTTGCACAAGAAGATATCACATCTTGAACTTCCATAGTGCAAAGCTATTCTTACCACCAAACTTTTCCACCTCAAACCTGGAACTTTGCACTTTCACCATTAGTAGAAACAACCGTCGAAAAGAAAATCACAGCTTCCAATAAACTAGGCTCTTCGATCTAGCGACCAGATTCTCTTCTCCTTCCCTCTCTACTCCTTCAACTCTAAGATCTGATACCACTTGTTAGGAAGTGGAAACAAAACATAGCATCTAAAAGAACATAAAATAAGAAAGATCAAACACGCATTAAACCAAGCACATCAATCATACACTTGACATAATGATTTATGTGGAATCCCAATGAGGGAAAAAAACCATGGACAATGATTATCAGTATTCTTATTATTCAAGGGAGAATCACAATAGCCAACCCAGGCATACAACCATCCTCTCATATCATACACACATCACCTTAGTATTGCGTCTTGCTCTCACACACTCACTACACATTTCACTCACACCTCTATGGATATGATCGTATATATAACATCTATCACTCAGTTACAAAGACTGATCATGAATAGATCACATACTTACACGAACAGTTCATAAATAGATTGCATGCATGCGCATTAACATAGTTGCATTCATGTGCATGTGACCGCATGAGGAAATAGCATGTTTCCAACATAGTGCATAGCAATAAATGGTGAATTGATGCAAACAACATGAGTCTTGCAGCATAGTAATAAATGTTTTATAGGTCGGGATATACATAGTGTGATTTGAAATACTTTAGATATAAATCATTTTAAATCTGATTGTGTATATCCTATCTTATACAACATTTATTGTAATCAGTTGATGGCAAACAATATGCATCTTGCATTATAGTAATAAATATTGAGTTAAACAATATGCATCTTGGAGCATAGTATTAAATGTTGTATGGGCATGGGATATACATCTTGGGATTTGAAATACATTAGATCTAAATCATTTCAAATTGGACCATATGTATCCCATCTTATACAACATTTATTACTCTGTTGTAGCATGCATAGTGTTTAGTGCCACTATTTATTACTCTCTGGTAGGATGCATATTGTTTACATCGAGTTGATGTACAGTGTATATCCCATATTATACAACATTTATTACTTTGTTTTGATATGCACACTCTTTATTCATTTTATTGTGAAATTGAGTGCCTTGAGGTTTGAGATAAAATTGGTTCAAGAGAAGAGACATAAATTTGCACTAAATCACAATTTTATGTTGTTTACTCTGTTGCAGGGTACTTATTACTCTGATGTCGAGTGCATATTGTTTACATCGAGTTGATATAGAATTGAATCTAAAACATTTCAAAAGTATTTCAAATCAAACAGTGTATATCCCATTCTATACAACATTTATTACTTTGTTACCATATACACACTGTTTATTATTGCTTTTATTGCGAAATTAAATGCATTGATCAAACTAGTTTCAAGAGAAGAGGGGAAGTATGTGTGGTAACCAGAATCATCAACTACGAAACCATCCCTAGTGCTCAGTATGACGATGGCCATGTACAAGAGATAAAGGAAAACGCCATTGCGATGTTCAAGAAGATCAATCGGTATCTCCTCTCCAACCGCGACTGCTAAATATATCAGAGTCTATCTATCTTTTAATAAAAAGATCATTGCCGCGTGCTAACTATATGCACAATAAAGGACTGATAAAAATGCCTTCCTCTCATCGTTTTGGGGCTGTAATATGGCGGAATTGTTTCTGCCAGTGGACTTTTATTGTTATTGAATATGCTAAGATTTCACTCTGTTCATTGAGCATAGTGTGTGAAACAAATTCCTCCTTAGTGAGACTGTCATCGCCAGAGCACTTTCATTGTCATTGAATATGTTAAGATTTCATTCCGTTCAATGAGAAAATTGTGTGAGAGAAATTCCTCCTTAGTGATACTGTGTTGTCATCGGTTTTCTGTAAAGAATTATCACATTTTGCGTTCTTATTCAATCTCCTTCGTACTTCTGAACTACTTTATGCTCTTTGTGTAACATATTATATACTAATTTGCACATGACACTACACACGATATCTTCGAAACTGTGAATTTGGACATTAAAATACCAAAATAAATGGTGGTAGTAAAAAATGTCTCAAGATTAAACAAGGGTTGTATGGCAGAGTAGTCTCTTTCAGGTTAAATTGAGAATAAATGCACAACATAAAGCACAGGTGGTATCCATGCAGTAAATGATAAGTGGTCTCTAGATTCTCATTTATCTTTTGAAAGTATATAATCTATTTTTCTATGTTCAAAATTTCTCTCTATTTTGTCTCTATATGTGGCATGACAAAAAAAGTTTTATTCAAATTAAATAAACACAATTTCTTGACATTCAACATAGTGGAAGATAAAAAATTATCAGGACATAAATATAAAAGGAGATAAAAAATAGTTTTATTTGAAATATATCAAAAAATAATATTGTTTGTAGAAGTTTAAATGTGTTTGTCATATAGACTGGGATTGGGGCTCCTGCTAACCATAAGAGAAATATGTACAATAAATAGGACTGTGGAAAGAAGAAGTGGGCGACGGTAAAGTGTAATACCTGAAAATAATAAATTGAAAGATATCAGTCTTTGGCTAGACATTTCTATTTAAAAAAGTGGAATAATTGGGTTGATAAACAAAGCAGGATGTCATCAGTATAGACTTACAGTGATGGTAGATATCACCCCTTTTTCTATTTGCTTGCCGATGTTTTTTTATTGTTGTCATCGACGGCTACTAGAATCGTGACAACTGCATGTTTCATTTTGTCGACGACCTGCTTCAATTCTCTTTTGAGCCATTCTTCAATGTAGCTTCTCATTGGGGCGACGTTGATCTCATTTCATATTTTTATGTTGAAAAGTTCATTTTCTAATTCCCTGAATTCGATGGAAAGATTACGCAGAGCCTCATCAATTTCCTCATTCTGTAACGAATAGTCGACTAGCCAGTTGTCGACGTCATCTTCACCATATTCAAGGATGCTGTAAAATTTTTCCAAAGACAACGCCTTAAAAATATGAACATGGTTATCCAAGGCTTGTTTAGTTAAGGGCAAGGAGTTGATGATTAAGTTGGGGTCTTGGAAGTCGTTGGTCCTTCCGGCTAAGTCTATTCTGGTCAACATTGTGAATAGTTTTTATTTCTTTGATATGGCTTGTTCAAATGATTGGACAATGAGATGTAGGTTCTTCACTTTTTCTTTCCAACATGCATTTAATTGAGTGATCCAGTTTTTGGATGGGAGATATTGTTTTCTTCTTCTCATTTTTTTCATGTTGTTGACAATGGTGCCTGTTATCCATCAAAGTTGCACTGAGATGGACTTCCAGCGAGCCGCCAAAGTTTGAACATCATTTGATCAAAATTCATAGTTCAGAAGTTCAGCCGGTCAGCTAGACCACCTGGTTACTCTACATTTCCATAAAAAATTGTAATAAGAGGTGTTTGCATGATGAATTTGTAAAAGGT
>ML825498.1:0-11433 GCA_009831015.1 Picea engelmannii | reverse complement strand
CCTAACAATTGTCTCTCAGTATCCTTTTGATGCAAGTTAATGTTCATTTGATTATATATATATCGTGGTGAATGTTGTTTCATGTTTTATTCAATTTATGGTTAATGGTTTGAAAAATCAATAAACTCCTAGATTTCAATTTTTGTACTTAGCTTAAAAGCCTTAGTATATTTCTTAGGGACTACCCCCCTTGGCTTCTCTAGGAGTTGGCCTAGACGGAGGAGTTGAGGATTAGGTGACAACACCTTAACTCTCACTTGCCCCCAAGGACACACCGAGTGGATTGAAGATTTCTTCCACGTCTCCCAGGTGTGTATAAGGTGGAAACAGTGCCAAAAGGAAGGACCGTGTCCAAATAGAAATGGTCTTCATCTTTTAAATCCTTTTGCAAATGTTCGAGCAAATTATGTGCCCTCGTTCCAAGGGAAGTCATGGTTTGTGATGTTTCTTATGCCTCAACAATCAGTTTCATTATTTTCTTCATATTATTCTCCACATATCCTCTACATGATGTGAGGAGGCTAGAGGATCCTTTTAACTTGGTTGCAGGGGTGGCAGCCATGGCTATTGCTAAAGGACTGGAAAGCAATGGAATAGGAATCGAAGCTTCCTCCAATTCGTTCACTGGGCCCTTCAGTCTGACATTATCGGCCTCAATGCCTCCAATGGAATCATCGAGAGAATATTTGTTTTCTATGTGGATTCGACAGATTTGGGATGACCATATGCTCACAAGGTCATCCTATGAACGAGATTTTCCTTTCTTGTTTTTTACATCTCTCTTTTCAGTAATTAATTTTTTAGACTCGTTGTAAAAAACAACGCTCTGGAACACGAAGGATTCATCTTCATAAAAAAATTCGGTATGAGCTATGTCCATTGGATAACTATGCTGGATCACGTCTCTCGATTGATAAAGGTTGTGAATAATTCTATCTAGTTCAAGCTCAAGTTCCATGTTCTCACTTTCAATTTCGGGTTCTTCTGCCTGTCCTGCATTTTTCTTTTCTTCTTGTCCACGGGAAGCTTGTGAGTGTTAGCACTAGAAGTCACCCTTGGATTGTAGCAGTGGTAAGCCCAGTACCCATCAGTGTTTAGGTAGATGTTGGTTTAAATGGGTGGTGGTCAATGGACAAACTTGGCACTAGAATGATGTTACAACACAAAAACAGATAAGAAATGCACAGGGAAGTGAGGGCCACATTAACTTTAGTCAGTGGGTTGAGTTTAAAAGGAGAGTAGAGGGAAGACTTGATGAGAAAATGAAACAAATGATGTTATGGCCATTGATCGTCGATCTAGAGTGTGCAAATCTCAAATGCTTAGATCTATGTGCCTATTATCACAATGCGCCAAACAATGACATCGACCCCAACGGACTTACGATAAGTGCCATCTAGTGGGTTTTTGGCCCCTTTCTTTGGATTATTTTGTCACCTTGAGGCAAAATCCAAAGGGAAAACTCACCCTCACAAGAATATGTGATAAAATTAGGCTCCATGGGGGATAGAGCCCTCCCAGTGAGGCTCTAAGATCTCCTTCTGCAGTTTTAGTCGCCTTTTGTTGGGCTATGGAGTCAAGCTCAAAACACCCTGTCAAGGGATATATGCCGAAAAATAAAATGAAAATAAACTTACAAGGGCTTGAATGATCTTATTTATGTACAGAGCTAAACTAATTAAACTTTACATGGTGCTAGGTGAAAGCAAATTTCCACCATAGCCAATCAAGTAACTTCGTGAATGGAAGCACTCTTAATTTGTAAGTGATTGGTAATAGATTATGCAACCGTGACAGAAGAATGGTTACACCCTTCATATCCTCTTCAAAGGATGATGTTAAGATAAAATAGGGCAACTCCAAGGCATGAAAGAAATGCCACTCCATGTACTGGTTGACAGGCTCATAGAATGAGTGGAAAATTCTATGAAATTTGTGGCTGAAAGCATACTCTGCTCCATAGATGCTCCTACATGGCTGGATATCACTGATAAGCACAGGTGGAAGAGGAGATGATGCAGGCTGACTGGTATCAGGTGATGGTTTCTTGTTTACAGGATCTGGACAAGAGATAAACTGCCCCTTCTGTTGTTCCTCTGGTTCTTCTTCTTGGCTCTCCCAAGGGTCGGATTCATAATCATCATAAAAAGGACCCGTGGGAAATATATTCTCTTCATCATGTTTCTAAGTGTCTTCTGCAGGCCTAGGATGACTGATTTCCTCACAATAATCTCCTTTGAGAAATAGAGGATAAGGGTCTATTGTGTGCTCTTGGATATCCTGCATATCTAGCTCAGAATCTGATTCGTAGTTGTCATACACAGGCTGGCTTCTCCTTTGGTCATCAATCTGTGATGTGGGGCTCTATTGCTCTTCATTTGAATAATCATCAAAGAATGAGACATCAGGCACAACAGGGGCAGGATGCAAGGCCTCTACAATCATGATATCTTCAACATCATACTCAGTAGAGCTTCCAAGAACATCCTCTTCAAGGGATGGAAAATCCTCTGCATTTTCTTCAAAAAGGAAACACTCATGTTCTTCCTTCAATTCCTATAACTCTACAGAAAGAGACTTTACTAGCTCCATCAGTTCACTTAGAGCCTCTTCTTCTTCCTCATCTTCATCCTCACAGCCTTCCTCGGATGCAGATGAACAGGGAAGAGGAAGAACTGATTTATGATCCAAGTCATCAGGCCCATCCTCACATCCTGGGTAAGAAGAAGATATACCTTGAATACGGTTGTGGTATCCCTCACAAAAACTCTGACAAATTAACTCAGAGGGATAAAACTTCTAACAATTCTTATTGAAAGGTGCATGAAATTCTCCCAGCGAAGAAATGTTAGCAGGGGGTAAAGAATGATACCATTCACGATCATTCCCTGCTAACGAGAACATGAACATTTTCATTAATACATCCTCCTGATGTATATCCCACTGGTGCATAAGTTCATGAAACTCACTGAGATGATGAGCTGGGATGTCCTCTTTAAGATCTCTAAATATAGGCAAATAATCATTACATTCATTTGGAGCAAGAACAACATTGGGAAAATCAAGAACAACAGAAAAATTAAAGGGAGAAAACCTATGAGCCAGGATTCTTTCCATTTCGAACCAGTGGAGTTGCCAATCGATTCTTCAACCATGGAGTCACCAGGTGAAAGATATGCAGTAAGAGTGTGTCTGGTCTTTGTTCACCATCAAAGACCAAATATAATAGTTGTATTCTCCCAAGGGCTACCAGATGTAGCCAGAAGAAGCCACACTGAAACAATGGAGTTGAGAGAGTGGAGTTTCCACAATGGGGTTGTCAGGTGCACAACTGCAATCTTTGATGTACTGAGTTCTGATTCACCTTCAGAATCAGTAAGATTTGTCGTTCAATCCCAGGGAAAATATTCAACTTCGTCCCTGACAACAACACCAGAAATGTTAGCACCATAACTCACCCCTAGATTGCAGCAGGGGTAAGCCCAGTACCCATCAATGTTTAGGTGGATGTTGGTTTAAATGGGTGGTGGTCAATGGACAAAACTCAGCACTAGAATGATGTTACAACACAGAACCGGACAAGAAATGCAAAGGGAAGTGAGGGCCACATTAACTTCAGTCAGTGGGTTGAGTTTAAAAGGTGAGCAGAGGGAAGACTTGATGAGAAAACGAAAACAAGGTTGCTATGGGCATCTGACCTTCCAATAGCTTAAAGAAGAAAAAATCAGGCTCGATGATGATTTCTAGCCCAGGTTTTAAACACTGAAATGTGTCTATAAAAGACATAGTTACAACAATGCGATGATCAAACCTCCATCACCGAGTAGCTGCAACGAATCGACTGGATCCTCCAATTATGAGCCATTCAGTGCAAGGGGGAATAAGGCAACAAAAAAAAATGGTTAAAACCGATGAAAACATTGCAGTGATCAAACCTACATCATCCTAAAACATTACGACCCTCGACTGGATCCTCCAACTCCGAGTGTTTTAACATGGTGTTTACAAAGAGATGGAAAGAGGAAGCTAACTTATAATAATCTGAAAGTCTCAAATCAAAATACATAACCATGCACATCTTTGGTGTTAAAACATATTACAAAATGGGAGATCTGCTCAAAAAAATACCCTTACAAAAATGATAGAACTCCATACTTATACTCAAAATTTAGTTTCTACAACAAAGGTGTGCTCGAGTTAATGCATTGAAAGAATTATTTTTGCATGCTTCCTGACAGACTGTGCATGCAGACTTCTATCATATTTAAGAGCACTTTAGAACGGACCTGCAGACGGGTTGACTGGTTGACAGTCCTTTTCTGGTCTTTCCATTCATGGTGGAAATGATGTTCAACTGCTACCACCTTCCTCAATAACTGCTTCATCGGGATCAGAGAAGGTCTAAGTCAAAACTGCACCTGAGAGATGTGGCGGCCTCTACATCCTGCCACTTGGAGCTGAGTTGGATGCCTGCGGGGATGGCTACGTAGTATACGTGGTCGAGGGTCTAGCAGGGTGATGGAATGATGGGCAGGTTACTGGGTGTTGCGATGATCATGCGGAGGAAACACGAAGGTTGGGAAGAAGCTTTGGGGTTGACACGGCAGGAGGTGAGGTGTAAGAGGATGGAGGTGATGTGTAATGATATGACATAGGTGGCGAGAGATGAGAGGGGAGATGTGACAGGCGGAATGGTGAATGGAGGATAGGTGTGAGGGAGAGAAAGCTATAGGGGAGTGGGAGATGTGACAGATAAAGGAGAGAGATGGAGTGGGGGACAGTTGTGAGAGGGACAAAGAGGCCACATGTTGACCTGGGATAGGACCGGGGGCTGCAAAAAGTGGTTTGAACTTTCCCGCTTCTGGGCCCAATGTGTGTCTTTGGCCGACACGTAGCGCCTTAAAAAACCGTGGTTGTTTTCCCCGGCCCACTCTACCTTTTTTAACGGTCTCTCATGTTGAGGCCCTGATATGGCTATCGACTGTCGATCCAGAGCACGCAAGTATCAACTACCCAGATCTACGCACCTCATAGCACAACGCGCCAAATAGTCACATCGAGCCCGATAGACTTAAGATAAGCACCATCTAGTGGGTTTTTGGCCCTTTTCTTTGCATTTTGTCTCCTTGAGGCCAAATCCAAATGAAAAACTCACCCCCACTAGAATATGTGATAACTGTGAGAACTATCAATTTTAGGGTGAGGGGGGTCGTTATTTCCTCCTCCATTTGAATAATTCTAAGTTGCTTTCTTGTTGTGGTGGTCTATTGGAGCGATGCTCCGGGATGTCGTAATTTTGGGAGAGTTATTCGTCGATTGAACACTCTTCTCATTGGGGCCTTTTTCGTGTTTCTTGTACAATTCAGTGGTGCTTTGCAGTGTGTCTAGGGCACCAACATCAAAAGCATGAGCGTTGTCTCCAGTGTCTTTGTTTTCGCTCAAATGTTTCCTGATAAAAGGATTATCGAGGAAAAGTGTTAGCAAATGTTCTAAAAAACATTTATTAGGGTCGAACACTCTTAGGATTTCAACATATATTAGGTTCAAGTTGTTGAAATGGGCTACAAATTCATCAATTTTGTTGACCTTCCTCAACACAAAGTCCCCGACTTTCCAAGGCAGAGGAATGAACTATTTTTTTCTCTTCTCGTGGAATAGATGCAACCAATAGTTGTATTTCTTTGCTATCTTTGTAACAAACATTATATCTGTAATGTGACATGGAAGGGGAGCAAGTGTTGAGTTGAGAAAAAGGTATAAATATTATCCTTATTGCTATGGTTTATGATACATTCTTGATTGACTTTTCTATTAATTCGAAGTAATTAGGAAAGAAAATGATTAAAAAGTCTTTAGGACATATTATTGAGTGATATTAGATATTTCCTGAATTTTGGTTGAATTGTTTTTATTTTATTGTAGAAATGGATGATTGTTGTTAACTCAAAACGGTTAAAGAGACCATGAAGATGCACAGGTCATTAAAGATTGAAGAAATCAGGCACAAAATAGTTTTAAAGAAGATTGACTCTTTATTTTATAATCCTCATAAATAGTAAAAGAAATCCTGAGGATATCTCGATCCTTAGAATAGTTTAATTTACTTATTTCATTGTAATATATAAAGGATAGTGAACAATAGAGAGATATCCAAGAAATTTATCCAATCATTCAGATCTCTTAATTGTTGACATTTTGTGCAAGCAATCCCATTGTAAATGATTTAGCAATTATGGAATTAATGAAATCCTTGAGAATTTTGATCATCTTTACGTACTGAGTTTTATGTAGCAATACCTTTTGAACACCGTGGGCCCAGTCAGAATGAGTTACTATCTCATTTGTAATCGTATCAATTTTGTTTTAGTTTTGTGATTTGAATTTCCTTGCAACAGTTAAGCTAAATTCGTGAGTGTGTTGATTCTTTTATGAATTGGTTATGTTGTTCAATTACATAGGATATATGTTTCATTTGAAGATTGTCTATTTTTTTCCCATTTCCAATTGTTGTTATTTTATCGTTTGAGAATTCCTTTCATTTTCGCATTTGTTGTTCATTTCACTTAATTCACATTTGTTGTTTCTTTCTTAAATATGCAGTAGATCGTTGTTATTTTCTAGTAGGCTAATTAGTCATTGAGAGATTGATTCATTAAGTGTTTTTTCAGATTAAATTATTGTTCCTTAGATATATGAATTCAGTAAATTGATTGATACTTTGATTTATGGTGTGTTATTGTTCAGATTACAATTTTGTTGAGTGAGTTATTAGTTTTAGAGTTTTTAGTGAATGTGTGAAGAACTTGATTATTGCAGTAAATTAGATAGACTTAGATTTGATTCAACGTAATGATCTACATGATTTATACCTCTAAGACTATCTGCATAGACTTTGCTGACATTCTTGAGAGAAAAGATGAATCCTCGTTTGATAAATTAATGTCATACTAAGGTTGTTTTTAGGACATATTTAGAGCCCAACATTTTGGCTTCGTTGTCGGGGAGAATGTCAAAGATAGCATAGGTTGTGTCTCTGGAGGATGAGGTGTTGAAAATGGAAGGTAAGAACATACGTAGGAAACAGGTAAAATTCTTATGCCAACACCTACCTTTAGTTGATGCATAGAGGTTATATAGGTGCATAGAATTTGTGTCCATCTGTATGAATAATAAGAAAGAACCTAAAAAACAAAAAAACCCACTAAAAAATACAAAATATCAAGGCTTGGTGCCCCCTGGAAGGAGAACTTTCATAGACAAAACCATCCGAAAAGTTGAATCTCAGGCCTCGGTTGGACCTTGAAAAGGTTCTACTCGAATCCCTCAAGCAACAAATTCACCAACTGCAACTCATGCTGAAGTTCATAGTGGAACTGAAGGGACTGAACAAAGTTTCTAAAATACACATACTCCACCTTTCATTGCTTTAGATGAGGGAAATTCTTGTAATTTGAAAGAAGGAGAAGGGGAGACCAGTGTAATTGCTAAGGCAAACCCACCACCACTTGAACCTGGATCTCCTGTGATTCTTACAGGAGAAGGAACACCTGAAATCCTAGATATAGGTAGTGTGATTAAATATCCTAAGGGACAAAGTAATCATCCACCTCGAATAGAACACCCAAAAAAAGAAATCCCTGAAGGCTATTGGCAGATCTTCGACCAAATGGAACAGTAAAATCAATCGTAAACCCAGACTTCCACTTTGGAATATCCTATAGTTGATCCAGTTTCTAATGCCCCAATGAAATCCATTCCATTACAGAATCTTCCAACCTTCAACGGATTGATCTCAAAGGACCCTAATGTGTTCTTATTTGATTTTGATGTCCTGTGTAGAGGCTATGACTACACCTATGGACCCCAGAAACTAAATCTATTTCCTTCCACTTTGAAAGGAGAAACTTTACGATGGTTTATGGGATTAGGGGGAGGAACTATAAATTCATGGGATGAAATGAAACAAGCCTTACTTATGAAATATCAAGACTATTGTAGATATTTTAGGATGAAATCTTTAATATGACTGCAAAAGAAAATGAAACACTAGAAGAATATGTTGAAAGATTTCAATATAACCTGCAGAGATCACCTTATGGTACACTACCATGTGAGGTACTTATAGCCACTCTCATAAAAGGTATGAAGGATGAATGGGTAGAAACATTGAATATAATGGGAAAGGGTGACATTTATCAAGAAACATATGATGACATTGTCCAATTGTGCATTAGGTGTTCATGCGGAAGTACATGAACCAGATTGGGAATACGGGATCCCATCACCCAACGTAGTAACATTACTAGTGGGAGTGTCACTCGAGAAGAAGTTGGTAATATTTTAGAAAATTTTAAAACAAACATTTTGAGTACTCTGACTACACAATTTGATGTTCTACACGTTAAACAGAAACAAGAAGAACTAGAGAATTCATTGGCCATGTTTTGTCCACGATGCAGAAGGAAACTTGGTTTGAGGGAGTGTCCCTTGGATGTGGTTCGGACTTGCGCCATCTTTTCCAAAGACCATGCGACAGAGCAATTCCCGTCAACCCCGAGACTAAAATATGTCTTTAAAGAAGAAGAAGAGGAAACAAAACCAGTATGTATGATGGCTCAGTGTCACCAGTGGCAAGTTTGACCCATAGGTACGCTACAAGATCCTTCTTATTTATTTTCTCGGAAGTATAATAAACAACATATTTCTGGAAACGCATGGCAAGGACAACCATTCGATAACCCCACCTGCCAGTCCCAACAATATCCTACTACACTCTAGCCAAATCAACTAGTTTTTAATCCTACTTGGCCTAACCTACAATACCCTACCCCATTTTTGCAGAATTCAAATAATAACCCATATCCTTCACAGTGGACTAGCACAGTTGCCCAAGCCCCCAATTGGAATCAAAACCGGCAGTGCCCCATGGGACTGACCAATCAACCCATGGGAATGGCTCCTCAAGCTCAACCCAGTTTAAAATCTCCACTTCAATTACCCTAGAATCCTCAACCTCAAATGCACTCTCAACTACCAGCTCAACCCAACCTAAATCCTAACAACAAACCAGTCCAACTCGTGTAAATTGTTGAAAATTTAGAAGGTGGAACAAAATCTGTCAGGTGAAAAGAAGTTCGGTTGAGATCAGGGTGTGTAATTTCTCCCAAGGAAAGCAACGTTCATAAAGAATAGGAGAATGAGAATGATATACAACCAACAATAAAACCATCGACTGTGGTCATAATAGAAGAAACATAACAAGGGGAAAACACAGTCGAGCAACAGAATCATGGTGAAGACGTAATTTATTCACATTGGAAGAAGCTCTTGGGCTCAAAAACCAACTGGAAGATGATGTGATTAGTAGCTTCATTAACAACCCAACCGTTATAGGCAACCCAACTTTTCAAACAATAAAAGTTGTTCTCGATAATGAAGCACATGGATATCCTTTGGAAGAATTGATGGAGCAACAGATTCCCACTACTGCTATCCATAACAACATTTTAGTTGAAATCACACAAGGGAGATTTATGAACATTAATGCCAATTTGAATGAGCAACAACAACAAAAATTTATTTAGATCCTTTATATCAATAGGATTTTGCTTGGGAGTATCCTGACATGAAGGGAATTGATCCCCAACTTTGTACACATCATATCTATATTGAAAAAGATGCCCAACCCATCTAATATCCCCAACGAAGATTGAATCCTCATCTCAGGGACATTTTTAAAGAAGAATTATAGAAATTGTTGGATGTAGATTTCATATATCCTATTTCAGACAGTCGGTGGGTCTCTCCACTAGTAATCATCCCTAAGAAGAATGGGAAGTGGAGAATCTTTGTAGACTACAGAGAACTCAATAAAGCTACCCAGAATGACCACTTTCCCTTGCCTTTTATTTATCAAGTCCTTGATACTTTAGCAAGGAATCAATTCTTCTCCTTCCTAGATGGCTTCAATAGTTATAATCAGATTTAAATTGCTCTGAAAGACCAGGAAAAAACTGCATTTACATGCCCCTGGGGTACCTTTGCATATCGAGTGTTTCCCTTTGGATTATGTAATGCTCCAACTACATTCCAGAGAGCTATTTTAAGAATATTTTCTGAATTAATTAATAAAGGACTTGAAGCTTACATGGACGATTTTACCCCTTATGGCACTAAATTTGATCAAGCTTTAAGCAATCTGGAGAAGGTATTGGAACGAAGCATTTCTACTAGGCTATGTTTGAGTCATGAGAAATGTCATATGATGATGAATGAAGGTGTGGTACTAGGACACTATGTTTCTGCACATGGAATCAAGGTAGATCCAACAAAAATAGAGGTAATCCTTAACCTGCCTACACCTCATACACAAACTAGGGTACATAGTTTCCTTGGCTGTGCGAGATATTATCATATATTCATAGAAAAAATTTCAAGAATAGTTGCACCTTTACATGATTTAACTGGTAATGTGGAATTTCAGTGGTTTGATAAGTGTGATGTTGCATTTGCGAAACTCAAAAGGTTAGTTTCAACAACACCGATGCTGAGAGGACCGAACTAGAAATTACCATTTCACATCTCTTCATATGCATTGGATATTTCCATAGGCGTTGTCCTTGGACAAGAAGAAGACAAGAAACCTTATACTATTTATTTTATTAGCAAAAATGTTACTCCTACTGAATTAAATTACAGAGTAACGGAAAAAGAATTTTTAGTCGTTATACATGCTATTAATAAATTTCCCCACTATATAACAAGATATCCAATTATTTTGTATATTGATCATTCTACTATGAAATATTTAGCCAACAAACCAATTACGAATGGATGGGTTACTCAGTGGTTGTTTCAATTGCAATAATTCAACATCATCTTTAAGGATCGGTCTGGAAGAGAGAATATTGTTGCAAATTTCTTGTCTCATGTACCCAAAACAAATAACTCTTTGATAGTTGAAGACCAATTTATAGATGAACACCTGTTCGCTGTCACTATTAAGATTCCTTGGTACGTTGATGTGGCGAATTATTTGGCAGCTGGGAAATTACCAGCACACCTGTCATCAAGAGAAAGGAAACTAATCATTCTACGCAGTGCATGGTTCACCTGGATTAGTGGATATATTTTCCACACAGGGTCTGATCTTCAGATCCAAAGATGTGTGAGAGACGATGAAATTTACGATGTCTTGAAGGCCGCTCATGATGAGCCCTGTGGAAGACATTTTGCAGACCGTGAAACTAGGCACAAGGTTTTACAGATGGGCTACTATTGTCCCTCAATATTCAAAGATGCAAAGAAGTATGTACAGGCCTGCGAAAACTGTCAAAGGATGGGCCAACCAGGCTAAGATGATGAAATTACCCTACAATCACAAGTGGTGGAAAAACCTTTCGAGCGATGGGCACTAGATTTTGTTGGCCTCTT